>JAUUDZ010033207.1:0-21671 GCA_032361705.1 Panulirus versicolor
GGATGCACAAGTCATGCCCCCTTAGGATCTTGAAATGACACTCTCATACCTATCATTTGGTTAAGGAAGTAACCAGGGTGAGTGTGAGGAAAGATGCCAAGGTGAGTGAGAGGGAGGAAGCCAGGATGAGTGAAAAGAAGCCAGACTTTAGGTCTGAAGGTAGAAGCCGAGTAGTGGATCACTGAGTAGAAGCCATGGTGTTGATCAGTGAGTATAAGCCAGGGTTAATGAGAGGGAAGAAGCCAGATTTAGGGCTAAGGGAAGTAACCAGGATATGGATCAGTGGGTAGAAGCCAGTGTGTGGATCAGTTTGTAGAAACCAGAGTGTGGATCATTGCGTAGAATTCAGGGGTTGGATCAGAGGTTTGAAGCTAGGGTGTGGATCAGTGGGTAGAAGCCAGTGTGTGGATCAGAAGGTAGAAGCCAGGGTGAGTGAGAGGGAAGAAGCCATGTTGTGAATCAATGGGAAGAAGCAAGGGTATGGATCAGTGGGTAAAAGCCAGGGTATGAATTAATGGGAAGAAGCTTGGGCATGGATCAGAGGTTAAATGCCTGGGTGATTGAGAGGGAAGAAGCCAGGTTCTGGATCAGAGGGTAGAAGCCAAGGTGAGTGTGAAGGAAGAAGGCAGAATGTGAATCAGTAGGAAGAAGCCAGCGTGTGGATTAGAGGATAGAAGCCAAGTTGTGGATCAGTGGGTAGAAGATAGGGCGTGGATCAGAGGGTAGAAGCCAAGGTGAATGAGAGGAAAATAGCCAGAGTGTGAATCAATGGGAAGAAGGCCGGGTGTGGATTAGGTGATAGAAGAAATTGCTCAAATCAGTGGGATGAAGCCACTGTGTGGATCAGTGGGAAGAAGCTAGGCTGTGGATCATTGGCAAGAAGCCTGGGTGTGCATCAGTGGGAAGAAGTCAGGATGTGAATCAGTGGGAAGAAGCCAGGATGTGGATCTTTGGGAAGAAGCTTGGATGTGGTTTAGTGGAAAGAAGCCGGTTTTTGGATCAGTGGGAAGAAGCCATAGTGTTGATCAGAGAGAAAAAGCGAGGTTGTGGACCAAAGGATCAGTGGGAAGAAGCCAGGTTGAGGATGACAGGGTAGAAACCTGGTAGAGTGAGAGGGAAGAAGCCTAGATGTGAATCTCTGGGAAGAAGGCAGGGTATGGATCTGTGGTTAGAAGCCAGGGTGTGAATCAGAGGGTAGAATACAGGGTGAGTGAGAGGGAAGAAGCCAGATTTTAGGTCTGAGGGAAGAAGCCAGGGTGTGGATCAGTTGGTAGAAGACTGGGTGTGAATCAGTGGGAAGAAGCCTGGGAGAGGATCAGTGGGTAGAAGCCAGGGTATAGATTAGTGGGAAGAAGCTTGGGTGTGGATTAGTTGGGAGAAGATAGGGTGTCAATCAGTGGGGAGAAGCTTGGGTGTGGATTAGTGGGAAGAAGCCAGCTTGTGGATCAGAATGTAGGAACTACGGTATAGATCAGAATGAAGACGCTAAGGTGTGGATCAGAATGTAGGAATTAGGGTGTAGATCAGAATGAAGACGCCATGGTGTGGATCAAATGTTGATATGGATTAGAGGGATAAGTCTGGATATGGATCAGTGGGTAGGTGGTAGCTTTTGGCTCAAGGAGAAGAATTCAGGATGCAAATCAGAGAAAAGAGCCAAATTTTGGATGAGAGGGAAGAAGCACTGGTATGGATGACAGTGAAGGAGCTAGGATGTGGATCAGAGGGAAGAGGCTAAGTTGTGGACCAGACGGAGGAAGCCAGGGTGTGGAACAGAAAGATGAAGCTAGGGATTATATCAGTGGAGAGAAGACACGATGCAGATGAAAGGGGAGAAACCAGGGTGTGAATGGGAAGGAAAAAGTCAGGGTGTGAATCAGAGGAGTGGAAGACATGATGTGATAAGGAGGGAAGAAACAAGGCTGTGGGTCTGAGGAAAAAAGCCAGGGTTTGGATCAGAGGGTAGAAGCTAGTGTGTGGATAAGGATGCAGATTAGAGGAGACAAGACAATGTTTGGATCATCGGGAACAAGATAGAGTGTGCATGGAGCAGAGGAGAGATTCTAGTGCGTGGATTAGAGGTTATGGACAAAGTTGTGTGTCAGAGGGGAGAAGCCTCTTATTATGGATGCACAAGTCATGCCCCCTTAGGATCTTGAAATGACACTCTCATACCTATCATTTGGTTAAGGAAGTAACCAGGTGAGTGAGAGGAAAGATGCCGGGGGGAGTGAGAGGGAAGAAGCAAGGGTGAGTGAGAGGGAAGAAGCCAGACTTTAGGTCTGAGGGTACAAGCCAGGTCGTGGATCATTGAGTAGAAGCCATGGTGTTGATCAGCGGGTAAAAGCCAGGGTTAGTGAATGGGAAGAAGCCAGATTTTAGGGCTGAGGGAAGTAGCCAAGATATGGATTAGTGGGTAGAAGCCAGTGTGTGGATCAAGCCAGGTTGATTGAGAGGAAAGAAGCCAGATTTCAGGTCTGAGGGTAGAAGCCAGGGTGTAGATCAGAGGGTAGAAGCCAGTGTGTGGATCAGTGAGAATCCAAGGTGTGGATCAGTGGATATAGGTAGAGTTAGTGAGAGGGAAGAAGTCAGATTTAGGGCTGAGGGAAGAAGCCAGGGAGTGGATCAGAGGGTAGAAGCCAGTGTGTGGATCAGTGGGTAGAAGTCAAGGTGTGGATCATTAGGTAGAAGCCAGGGAGAGGATCAGATGTTAGAAGCCAGGGTGAGTGAAAGGGAAGAAGCTAGGGTGTGGATCAGAGGGTAGAAGCCAAGGTGAGTGTGAGGGAAGAAGGCAGGGTGTCAATCAGCGAGAAGTCAGAGTGTGGATCAGAGGGTAGAAGCCAGGGTGTGGATCAGTGGGAGGTAGACACGGTGAGAATATGTGGGAAGAAGCTTGGGTATGGATTAGAGGGTAGATGCCAGGGTGTGGATCAGTGGGTAGAAGACAGCGTGTGTATCAGAGGATAGAAGCCATGGTGAGTCAGAGGGAAGAAGTCAGGGTGTGAATTATTGGGAAGAAGCCAGGTTGTGGATTAGAGGGTAGAAGCCAGGGTGTGGATCAGTGGGCAGAAGCCAGGGTGTGTATTAGTGGGTAGAAGCCAGGGTGTGGATCAGTAGGTAGAAGCCACGGTGTGGAACAGAGGGTAGAAGCCATGATAAGTCAGAGAGAAGAAGCCTGGTTGTGAATCAGTGGGGAGAAGTCAGGGTGCAAATCATGAGGAAGAAGCCTGGGTGTGGATCAGAGGGTAGAATCCTGGGTGAGTGAGATGGAAGAAGCCAGGTCTTAATCAATGGGAAGAAGCCAGGCTCTGGATCAGTGGGTAGAAACCAGGGTGTGATTCAGTAGTTAGAAGACAGGGTATGGATCAGAGGGTAGAAGCCAATGTGTGGATCAGTGGGTAAAAGCCAGGGTGTGAAGCAGAGGGTAGAAGCCAGGGAGTGGATCAGAGGTTAGAAGCCAGGGTGAGTGAGAGGGAAAAAGCTAGGGTGTGGATTAGAGGGTAGAAGCCAAGGTGAGTGTGAGGTAAGAAGGCAGGATGTGAATCAGCGGGAAGAAGCCAGGGTGAGGATCAGAGGGGTAGAAGCCAGTGTGAATGAGAGCAAAATAACCAGACTGTGAATCATGGGGAAGACGCCAGTGTGTGGATTAGTGGGTAGAAGCCAGGGTGTAAATAAGGCAGAAAAAGCGTGGGTGTGGATCAGATGATAGAAGAAAGGGTATGAATCAGTGAGAGGAAGCCAGGGTGTGGATCAGTGGGAAGAAGCCAGGGTGTGAATTAGTGGGAAGGAGCCAGGTTGTGGATTAGAGGGTAGAAGCCAGGGTGTGGATCAGTGGACAGAATCCAGGGTGTGTATCAGTGGGTAGAATCCAGGGTGTGGATCAGTAGGTAGAAGCCACGGTGTGGAACAGAGGGTACAAGCCATTGTAAGTCAGAGAGAAGCCAGGTTGTGAATCAATCAGTGGGAAGAAGCTTGAGTGTGGATCAGAGGGTATTGGCCAAGGTGGGAATCAATGGGAAGAAGCCAGGGTGCAAATCACTAAGAAGAAGCCTGGGTGTGGATCAGAGGGTAGAATCCTGGGTGAGTGAGAGGGTAGAAGCCAGGTCTGAATCGGTTGGAAGAAGCCAGGCTCTGGATCATTGGGTAGAAACCAGGGTGTGATTCAGTGGTTAGAAGCCAGGTTGTGGATCACAGGGTAGAAGCCAGGGTGAGTGAGAGGGATATAGGCAGGGTGGAAATCATTAGGAAGAAGACAGGGTGTGGATCAGTTGGTGGAATCCTGGGTGTGAGTCAGTGGGAAGAAGCCTGGGTGTTGATCAGTGGCTAGAAGCCAGGGTGTGAATCAGAGGGAAGATGCCATGGTGTGCATCAGAGGGAATATGTCAGGTCGTTTATTAGTGGGAAGAAGCCAGGTTGTGGATCAGGGGGTGGAATCCAGAGTGAGCGAGTGGGTAGAAGCCAGGGTGTGAATCAGACGGTAGAATCCAGGGTGATTGAGAGGGAAGAACTAGATTTTAGGTCTGACGGAAAAACTAAGAGTGTGGATCATAGGGTTGAAACCAGGGTGTGGATCAGTTTTCAGAAGCCAGAGTGTGGATCATTGCGTAGAATTCAGGGGTTGGATCAATGGGATGAAGCCAGGGTGTGGATCAGAGGGTAGAAGCCAGGTTGTGGATCAGTGGTTAGAAGCCAGGGAATGGATCAGAGGGTAGAAGCCAGGGTATGGATCAGACGGTAGAAGCCAGGGCGAATGAGTGGAAAATAACCAGAGTGTAAATCAATGGGAGAGAGAAGTCATGGTGTGGATCAGTGGGTAGAAGCCAGGTTATGAATCATTTGGAAAAAGCCTAGGTGTGGATCAAAGGGTAGAAGCTAGGGTGGGAATCAATGGGAAAGAGAGAGGGTGTAAATCAGTGGGTAGAAGCCAGGGTGAGAAACAATAGGAAGAATCCTGGGTGTGGATCAGACGGTAGAAGCTTGGGTGAGCGAGAGGGAAGAAGACAGTTCTGAATCGGTGGAAAGAATCCAGGCTCTGGATCAGTGGGCTCTGGATGTGATTCACGGTTAGAAGCCAGGCTGTGGATCACAGGGTAGAAGCCAGGGAGAGTGAGAGGGCAATAGCCAGGGTGTGAATGAGTGGGAAGAAGCCAGGGTGTAATCAGTTGGTAGAAGCCTGGGTGTGAATCAGTTGGTAGAAGCTTGGGTGTGAATCAGTGGGAAGAATTCTGGGTGTGGATAAGTGAGTAGAAGCCAGGGTGTGAATCAGAGGGAATATACCAGGTCGTGTATCAGTGGGAAGAAGCCAGGTTGTGGATCAGGGGGTGGAAGCCAGAGTGAGTGAGTGGAATGAAGCCAGAGTGTGAATTAGAGGGTAGATTCCAGGGTGATTCAGAGGGAAGAAGCTAGATTTTAGGTCTGACGGAAAAACTAAGAGTGTGGATCATAGGTAGAAACCAGGTTGTGGATCAGTTTTTAGAAGCCAGAGTGTGGATCAGTGCGTAGAAGTCCGGGGCTGGATCAGAGGGATGAAGCCAGGGTGTGGATCAGTGGGTGAAGGCAGGGTGTGGATTGGAGAGTAGAAGCCAGGGTGAGTGAGAGGGAGGAAGCCAGGATTTGAATTAATGGGTTGAAAACAGGGTTTTAATCAGTGGGAAAAAGCCTGAGTGTGAATCAGTGGGTAGAAACCAGGATATGAATCAGTGGGAAGAGGCTTGGGTTTAGATCAGATGTTAGATGTCAGGTTGAGTAAGAGGGAAGAAGGCAGGGTGTGCATCAGGGCGTAGAAGTCAAGGTGAGAGTGAGGGAAGAAGGCAGGTTGTGAATCAGTGGGAAGAAACCAGGGTATGGATCAGAGGGGAGAAGCCAGGGTGAGGATCAGTGGATAGAAGCCAGGATATGGATCAGAGGGTAGAAGCCAGGGTGAATGAGAGAAAAATAACCAGAATGGGAATCAATGGGAAGAAACCTGGTTGTGGATTAGTGGGTAGAAGCCAGGGTGTGAATCAGTAGGAAGAAGCCGAGGTGAGGATCAGATGATAGGAGGAGTATGAATCAGTGGGATGAAGCCAGGTTGCGGATCAGTAGGAAGAAGCCAGGCTGAGGATCATTGGCAAGAAGCATGGGTGTGGATCAATGGGAAGAAACTTTGGTGTGGATTAGTGCGAAGAAGCCAGGTTCTGGATCAGTGGGAAGAAGCCATGGTGTTGAGCAGAGAGAAAAAGCCAGGTTGTGGATCAAAGAAAAGAAGCCAGGCTTTGAATCAGTGTGAAGAAGCTATGTTGTGGATGAGAGATTATAAACCAGGGTGAGTGAGAGGGAAGCCAGGATGTGAATCAGTGAGAAGCCAGGGTGTGAATCAGTGGGTAGAATCCAGGGTGAGTGAGAGGGAAGAAGCCAGATTTTAGGTCTGAGGGAAGAAGCCAAGGAGTGGATCAGAGGGTAGAAGCCATGGTGTGGATCAGCGGGTAGAAGACATGGTGTGGATCAGAGCGTAGAAAGCAGAGTGTGGGTAAGTGGGGAGAAGGCAGGATTTGGATCAGAGGGTAGAAGCCAGGGGAGAGAGAGGGAAGAAGCCAGTGTGCCAATCAGTGGGAAAAAGCCAGGATGTGGATTAGTGGGGAAAAGCTCGGGTGTGTGAATCAGTGGGTAGAAGACAAGGTTTGAATCAGTTGGAAGAAGCCTGAGTGTGGATCAGTGGATAGAAGCGGGGGTATGAATCAGTGGAAAGAAGCCTGAGTATGGATCAGTGGGTAGAAGACAGGATATAAATCAGTGGGAAGAAGCTTGGGTTTGGATCAGAGGTTAGAAGGCAGTGTGAGTGAGAGGGAAGAAGGCAGTTCGTTCATTAGAGGGTAAAAGCCACGGTGAGTGTGAGGGAAGAAGGCAGGGTGTGAATCAGTGGGAAGAAGCCAGGGTGTGGATCAGAGGGTTTAAGCCAGGGTGTGGATGAGCGGGTGGAAGCCAGGGTATGGATCATAGGGTAGAAGCCAGGGTGAATGAGAAGAAAATGACCAGACTGTGAATCATTAGGAAGAAGCCAGTGTGTGGAATAGTTGGTAGAAGCCAGGGTGTGAATAAGTCAGAAGAATCCTGGGTGTGGATCAGATGATAGAAGAAAGGGTATGAATCAGTGAGATGAAGCCAGGGTGTAGATCAGTAGGAAAAAGCCAGGCTGAGGATCATTGGCAAGAAGCCTGGGTGTGGATCAGTGGGAAGAATCTTGGGTGTGGATCAGTGGGAAGAAGCCAGGATGTGGATCAGTGGGAAAAATCCAATTTGTGGATCAGTAGGAAGAAGCTTGGGTGTGGATTAGTGGGAAGAAGCAAGGTTTTGGATCAGTGGGAAGAAGAGATGCTGTTGATCAGAGAGAAGAAACCAGGTTGTGGATCAAAGGAAAGAAGCCAGGCTTTGGATCAGTGTGAAGAGGCCATATTGTAAATGAGAGGTCAAAAACCAGGGTAAGTGAGAGGGAAGAAACCAGGGTGTGAATCAGTGGGATGAAGCCAGGATAAGGGTCAGTGGTTAGAAGCCAGGGTGTGAATCAGATAGAAGAATCCAGAATGAGTGAGAGTGAAGAAGCCAGATTTTAGATCTGAGGGAAGAAGCCAAGGTGTGGGTTAGATGGTAGGAACCAGGGTGTGGATCAGTGGGTAAAAGCCATACTGTGGGTCAGAGCGCAGAAGAAAGGGTGTGGATCAGTTGGTAGAAGGCAGTTTGTGGATCAGAGGGTAGAAGCCAGGATGAGTGAGAGTGAAGAAGCCAGATTTTAGATCTGAGGGAAGAAGCCAAGGTGTGGGTTAGAGGGTAGGAGCCAGGGTGTGGATCAGTGGGTAGAAGCCATGGTGTGGATCAGAGCGCAGAAGACAGGGTGTGGATCAGTTGGTAGGAGGCAGTATGTGGATCAGAGGGTAGAAGCCAGGATGTGAATCAGTAGGTATAAGACAGGGTTTCAATCAGTGGGAAGAAGCCTGGGTGTGGATTAGTGGGTAGAAGCCAGAATATGAATCATTAGGAAGAAACTTGGGTTTGGATCAGAGGTTAGAAGCCAGGTTGAGTGAGAAGGAAGAAGCCATGGGGTGGATCAGAGGGCAGAAGTCGAGGTGAGTGTGAGGGAAGAAGGAAGGGTGTGAATCAGTGGGAAGAAGCCAGGGTCTTGATCAGAGGGTAGAAGCCAGGGTGTGGATCAGTGGTTAGAAGCCAGGGTATGGATCAGAGAGTAGAAGGCAGGGTGAATGAGAGGAAAATAACCAGAGTGTGAATCAATGGTAAGGAGCCAGGGTGTGAATTAGTGGGTAGAAGCCAGGGTGTAAATCAGTCGGAAGAAGCCTGGGTGTGGATCAGATGATAGAAGAAAGATTTTGAATCAGTGAGATGAAGCCAGGCTATGGATCAGTAGGAAGAAGCCAGGCTGAGGATCATTGTCAAGAAGCCTGGGTGTGGATCAGTGGGACGAATCCTGTCCGTGGATCAGTGGGAAGAAGCCAGGATATGGATCAGTGGAAAGAAGCCAGTTTGTGGATCAATGGGAGGAAGCTTGGGTGTAGATTAGTGGGAAAAGCCAGGTCTTGGCTTAGTGGGAAGAAACCATGGTGTTGATCAGAGAGAAGAAGCCAAGCTGTGGATCAAAGAGAAGAAGCCAGACCTTGGATCAATGTGAAGAAGCCATGTTGTAAATGAGAGGTTAGAAGCCAGGTTGAGTGAGAGGGAACAAGCCAGGGTTTTTATCAATGGGAAGTAGCTAGGGTATGGATCAGTAGTTAAAAGCCAGGGTGTGGATCAGTGGGTAGAATCCAGAGTGAGTGAGAGGGGAAGTAGCCAGATTTTAGTTCTGAGGGTAGAAGCCATAGTGTGGATCAGAGCGTAAAAGCCAGGATGTGGATCAGTTGGTAGAATGCAGGGTGTGGATCAGAGGGCAGAAGCCAGGGAGAGAGAGGGAAGAAACCAGGGTGTCAGTCAGTGAGAAGAAGCCAGGGTGTGGATCAATGGGTAAAAGCCAAAATGTCAATCACTGGGTAGAAGACAGGGTTTCAATCAGTGGGAAGAAGCCTGAGTGTGGAGCAATAGGTAGAAGCCAGGGTATGAATCAGTGGGAAGAAACTTGGGTTTGGATCAGAGTTTAGAAGTCAGGTTGAGTGAGAGGGTACAAGCCAAGGTGATTGTGAGGGAAGAAGGCAGGGTGTCAATCAGTGGGAAGAAGCCAGGGTGTGGATCAGAGGGTAGAAACCAGTGTGTGGATCAGTGATTAGAAGCTAGGGTATGAATGAGAAGATAGAAGCCAGTTAGAATGAGAGGAAAATAACCAGAGTGTGAATCAATGAGAAGAAGCTAGGGTGTGGATTAGTAGGAAGAGGCCAGGGTGTGAATCATTCAGAAGTATCCTGGGTGTGGATCAGATGATAGAAGAAAGGGTATGAATCAGTGGGATGAAGACAGGCTGTGGATCAGTAGGAAGAAGCCAGTCTAAGGATCATTGTCAAGAAGCCTGGGTGTGGATCAGTAGGAAGAATCCTGGGTGTGGATCAATGGGAAGAAGCCAAGATGTGGATCAGTGGAAAGAAGCTAGTTTGTGGATCAGTGGGAGGAAGCTTGGGTATGGATTAGTGGGAAGAAGCCAGGTCTTGGATTAGTGGGAAGAAGCCATGGTGTTGATCAGAGAGAAGAAGCCAGGCTGTGGATCAAAGGGAAGAAGCCAGCCTTTGGATCAGTGTGAAGAAGCCATGTTGTCGATGAGAGGTTATAAACTAGGGTGAGTGAGAGGGAAGAAGCCAGGATGTGAATCAGTGGGAAGAAGCCAGGGTGTGAATCAGTGGTTAGAAGCCAGGGTGTGAATCAGAGGGTAGAATCCAGGGTTGGTGAAAAGGAAGAGGCCAGATTTTAGGTCTAAGGGAAGAAGCCAAGGTGTAGTTCAGAGTGTAGAAGCCAGGGTGTTGAACGGTGGGTAAAAGCCATAGTGTGGATCAGAGTGTAGAAGACAGGGTGTGGATCAGCGGGTAGAAGGCAGTGTGTGGATCGGAGGGTAGAAGCCAGGGGAGACAGAGGGAAGAAGTCAGGGTGTTAATCAGTGGGAAGAAGCCAAGGAGTAGATCAGTGGGTAAAAGCCAGAGTGTAAATCAGTGTGTAGAAGCTTGGGTGTGGATCAGTGGGTAGACGTCAGGGTGTGATTCATTGGGAAGAAGCTTAGGTGTGGATCAGAGAGTTTAATCCAGGGTGTTAATCGGTACGTTAGAAGCCAGGGTGTGGATCAGAGTGAAGAAGCCAGGGTGAGTGAGAGGGTAGATGCCAGGGTGTGAATAGTGGGAGGATGCCAGGATGTGGATCAATGGGTAGAAGCCAGGGTGTGGATCAATGGGTAGAAGCCAGGGTGTGGATCATGGGGTTGAAGCCAGGGTGTGCATCAGGGGGTAGAAGCCAGGGTGTGGATCAGGGGGCAGAAGCCAGGGTGAGTGAGAGGAATATAGCCATGGTTTGAATCAGTGGGAAGAAGCCCGGGTCCACACCCGAGCTTCTTCCCACTGATACTAGAGTGTGGATCAGAGGGTTTAATCCTGGGTGAGTGAGAGTGAAGAAGCCAGGGTTTAGATCAGAGGGTGGAAGTCAGGGGTGTTGATCGGTGGGAAGAAGCCTGTGTGTGGATCAGTGGGTAGAAGCTAGGGGATGTATCAGTGGGCAGAACCCAGAGTGTTTATCATTGGGTAGAAGTCAGGGTGTGGATCAGAGGGTAGAATCGAGGGTGACTGAGAGGGAAGAAGCCAGATTTTAGGTCTGAGGGTTAAACTAAGGGTGTGGATCATAGGGTAGAAACCAGGATGTGGATCAGTTTGCAGAAAGCAGAGTGTGGATCACTGCGTAGAAGTCAGGGTTTGGATCAGAGGTTTGAAGCCAAAGTATCGATCAGTGGGTAGAAGCCAGGGTGTGGATCAGAACGTACAAGTCTGGGTGAGTGAGAGGGAAGAAGCCAGGGTGTTAATCAATCGGAAGAAGCAAGGGTGTGGATCAGTGGGTAGAAGTCAGGATATGAATCCATGGGAAAAAACTTGGGTTTGGATCAGAGGTAAAAATCCAGGGTGTGGAAAAGAGGTAAAAATCCAGGGTGTGGATAAGAGGGTAAAAGCCAAGGTGAGTGTGAGGGAAGTAGGCAGGGTGTGAGTCAGTGGGAAGAAGCCAGGATGTGGATCAGAGGGTAGAAGCCAGGGTGTGGATTAGTGGGCAGAAGTCAGGGTGTGAATCAGTGGGAAGAAGCTTGGGTGTGGATCAGAGGGTAAAAGCCAGTTTGTGGATCAGTGGGTAGAAGCCAGGGTGTGGACCAGAGGGTAGAAGCCCGGGTGAATGAGAGGAAAACAGAGTTTGAATCAATGGGAAGAAGCCAGGTTGTGGATTATTGGGTAGAAGCCAGGGTATGAATCAGTCGGAAGAAGCCTGGGTGTGGATTAGATGATAGAAGAAAGGGTATGAATCAGTGGGATGAAGCCAGGGAGTGGATCAGTAGGAAGAAGCCAAGCTGAGGATCATTGGCAAGAAGCTTGGGTGTGGATTAGTGGGAGGAATCTTGGGTGTGGATCAGTGGGAAGAAGCCAGGATGTGGATCAGTGGGAAGAAGCCAGGATGCGGATCACTGGGAAGAAGCCAGTTTGTGGATCAGTTGGAGGAAGCTTGGATATGGATTAGTGGGAAGAAGCCAGTTTTGGATCAGTGGGAAGAAGCCATAGTGTTAATCAGAGAGAAGCCAGATTGTGGATCAAAGGGAAGAAGTCAAGCTTTGGATCAGCGTGAAGAAGCCATGCTTTGGATGAGAGGTTAGATACCAGGGTGAGTGAGAGGGAAGAAGCCAGTGTTTTAATCAGAGGGAAGAGGCCAGGGTATGGATCAGTTGTTAGAAGCCAAGGTGTGAATCAGAGGGTAGAATCCAGGGTGAGTGAGAGGGAAGAAGCCAGATTTTAGGTTTAAGGGAAGAAGCCAAGGTTTGGATCAGAGGGTAGAAGCCAGGGTGTGGATCAGTGGGTAGAAGCCATAGTTTGGATAAGAGCGCAGAAGACAGGATGTTGATCAGTGGGTAGAAGGCAGTGTGGAAATCAGAGGGAAGGAGCCAGGGGAGAAAGAGTGAAGAAGCCAAGGTGTGAATATGTGGGAAGAAGCCAGCGTGTGGATCAGTGGGTAAAAGCCAGGCTGTGAATCAGTGGATAGAAGCTTGGGTGTGGATCAGTGGGTAGACGTCAGGGTGTGAATCACTGGGAAGTAGCTTAAGTGTGGATCGGAGGGTTTAATCCAGGGTGTTAACTGGTGGGTAGAAGCAAGGGTGTGGATTAAAGGGAAGAAGCCAGGGTGAGTGAGAGGGTAGATATCAGTGTGTGAATCAGTGAGAGGATGCCAGGAGGTGGGTCAGTTGGTTCAATGGGTAGAAGCTAGGGCGTGGATCAGAGGGTAGAAGCCAGGGTAAGTAAGAGTGAAGAAGCCAGGGTTTGGATCAGAGGGTATAAGTCAGGGTGTGGATCAGTGGGAAGAAACCTGTGTGTGGAACAGTGGGTAGAAGCCAGGGGTAGGATCAGCGGGCAGAAGCCAGGGTGTGTATCATTGGGTAGAAGCCAGGATATGGATCAGAAGGTAAAAACCAGGGTGTGGATTAATGGGCAGAAGCCACGGTGTTGAACAGAGGGTAGAAGCCATGGTAAGTGAGAGGGTAGAAGCCATGGTAAGTGAGAGGGAAGGAGCCACTTTGTGAGTCAATGGGAAGAAGCCTGGGTGTGGATCAGAGGATAGAAGCCAGGATGGGAATCATTTGGAAGATTCCTGGATGTGGATTAGTAGATAGAAGCCAGGATGTGACTCACTGGGAAGAAGCCTGGGTGTGGATCAGTGGGAGGAAACCAGGTTGTACATCAATGGGAAGAAGCCTGGGCTTGGATCAGTGGGAAGAATTTTCTGTGTGGATCAGTGGGAAGAAGCTTGGGTCTGGTTCAGTGTGAAGAAGCCAGGGTTTGGATCAGAGGGAGAATGCCAGGGTGTGGATCATAGTGAATAAGTCAGGTCGTGTATCAGTGGGAAGAAGCCAGGTTGTGGATCAGAGGTTAGAAGCCAGGGTGAGTGAGTGGGAAGAAGCCAGGGTGTGAATCAGTGGGAAGAAGCCATGGTGCGGATCAGTGGGTAGAAGCCAGGATGTGAATCAGAGAGTAGAATCCATGGTGATTGAGAGAGAAAAAGCCAGATTTTAGGTCTGAGGGCAGAACTAAGAGTGTGGATCATAGGCTAGAAACCAGGTTTGGATCAGTTTGTAGAAAGCTAATTGTGGATCAGTGCGTAGAAGTCAGTGGTTGGATCAGAGGTTTGAAGGCAGAGTGTCGATCATTGGATAAAAGTCAGGGTGTGGATCACAGGGTAGAAGCCAAGGTGAGTGAGAGGGAAGAAGCCAGGGTGTGAATCAATTGGAAGAAGCAAGGGTGTGGATCAGTGGGTAGATGTCAGGTTATGAATCCATGGGAAGAAGCTTGGGTTTGGGTCAGAGGTTAAAATCCAGGATGATTGAGAGGGAAGAAGCCAGGGTGTGGATCAGAGGGCAGAGGCCAAGGTGAGTGTGAGGGAAGAAGGCAGGGTGTGAATCAGTGGGAACAAGCCATGGTGTGGATCAGAGGGTAGAAGCCAGAGTGTGGATTAGTGGTCGGAAGTCAGGATGTGAATCAGTGGGAAGAAGTTTGGGTGTGGATCAGAGGGTAGAAGGTAGGTTGTGGATCAGTGGGTAGAAGCCAGGGTGTGGACCAGAGGGTAGAGGCAAGGGTGAATGAGAGGAAAATAGCCAGAATGTGAATCAGTGGGAAGAAGCCAGGTTGTGAATTTGTGGGTAGAGGCCAGGGTGTGAATCAGTCGGAAGAAGCCTGGGTGTGGATCAGATGATAGAAGAAAGGGTGTGAATCAGTGGGATGAAGCCATGGTGTGGATCAGTAGGAAGAAGCCAGGCTATAGATCATTCGCAAGGAGCTTGGGTGTGGATCAGTGGGAAGAAGCCAGGGTGTGGATCTTTTGGAAGAAGCTTGGGTGTGGGTTGCTGGAAAGAAGCCAGGTTTTGGATCAGTGGGAAGAAGCCATGGTGATGATCAGATAGAAGCCAGGTTGTGGATCAAAGAGAAGCCAGGCCTTTAATCAGTGAGAAGAAGCCATGTAGTGGATGACAGGGTAGAAACTAGGGAGAGTGAGAGGGAAGAAGCCAGGGTGTAAATCTGTGGGAAGAAGCCAGGGTATGGATCAGTGGTTAGAAGCCAAGGTTTGAATCAGAGGGTAGAATCCAGGGTGAGTGAGAGGGAAGAAGCCAGATTCTATGTCTGAAGGAAGAAGCAAGGGTGTGGATCAGAGGTTATAAGCCAGGGTGTGGATCAGTGGGTAGAAGCCAGGGTGTGGATCAAAGGGTAGAAGCCAGGGTGTGGATCAGTGGGCAAAAGGCAGGGTGTGGATCAGAGGGAAGTAGCCAGGGGAGAGAGAGGAAAGAAGCCAGGATGTGAATCAGTGAGAAGAAGCCAGGGTGTGGATCAGTGGGCAAAAGCCAATGTGTGAATCAGTGGGTAGAAGCTTGGTTGTGGATCAGAGGGTAGACGTCAGAGTGTGAATCAGTGGGAAGAAGCTTGAGAATGGATCAGAGGGTTTAATCCACGGTGTGAACCGGTGGGTAGAAGCCAGGGTGTAGACCAGAGGGTAGAAGTCAGGGTGAGTGAAAGGGGAGAGGCCAGGATGTGAATCAGTGGGAGGAAGCCAGGGAGTGGATCACTGGGTAGAAGCCAGGATGTGGATCAATTGGTAGAAACCAGGGTGTGGATCAGAGGGTAGAAACCAGGGTGAGTGAGAGGAATATAATCATGGTGTAAATCAGTGGGAAATAGCCAGGGTGTGGATCAGTGGGTAGAAGCCAGGGTGTGGATTAAAGGGTAGTAGCTAGTTTGTTTATCAATCGGTAGAAAGCAGAGTGTGGATCAATGGGAAGAAGCCTGGGTGTGGATCATTGGGTCGAAGCCAGGATGGGGATCAGTGAGCAGAAGCTAATGTGTGCATTATTGGGTAGAAGGCAGGATGTGGATCAGAGGGTAGAAGCCATGGTGAGTGAGAGAGAAGAAGCCAGTTTGTTAATCAATGGGAAGAAGCCTGGGTGTGGATCAGAGGGTAGAAGCCAGGAGGGGAATCAATGGAAAGAAGCCAGGGTGTGTATCAGTAGGTAGAAGACAGGGTGCGAATCATTGGGAAGAAGCCTGGATGTGGATCAGAAGGTAGAAGCCTGGGTGAGTGAGAGGGAGGAAGCCAGGTCAAAATCAGTGGAAAGAAGCCAGGCTCTGGATCAGTGGGTAGAAGTCAGGGTGTGATTCAGTGGTTAGAAGCCAGGTTGTGGATCAGAAAGTAGAAGCCAGGGTGAGTAAGAGGGAAATAGCCAGGGTGTGGATCAGAGAGTAGAAGTCAAGGTGTGAGTCAGTGGGAAGAAGCAAGGTTGTGCACCAGTGGGAATAACCCTGGGTTTGGTTCAGTGGGAAGAGTTCTAGGTGTGGATCAGCGGGAAGAATTCTGGGTATGGATCGTTGGGAAGAATTCTGGGTGTGGATCAGTGGGAGGAAGCCAGGGTGTGGATTATGGAAAGAGGCCAGGGTGTGGATCAGTGGGAAGAAATTTGGGTGTGGATCAGTGTGAAGAAGCCAGGGTGCGGATCAGAGGGTATAAGCCGAGGTGAGTGTGAGGGAAGAAGTCAGGTTGTTAATATGTGGGAAGAAGCCAGGGTGTGGATCAAAGGGTAGAACCCAGGGTATGGATTATTTGGCTGAAGTCAGGGTGTGAATCAGTGGGCTAAAGTCAGGGTGTGGATCAGATGATAGAAGCCAGGGTGAGTTAGAGGGAAGAAGCCAGGGTGTGAATCAGTGGGAAGAATCCAGGGTGTAGATCATATTGTAGAAGCCAGAGTGTGGATCAGTGGGCAGAAACCAGGATGTGTATCGGTGGATAGAAACCATGGTGTGGATCAGAGGGTAAAAGCCAGGTTGTGGATCAGTAGGTAGAAGCTACGGTGTTGAACAGAGGGTAGAAGTCATGGTGAGTGAGAGAGAAGAAGCCAGTTTGTGAATAAGTGGGGAGAAGCCTGGTTATGGATCAGAGGGTAGAAGCCTGGGTGGGAATTAATGGGAAGAAGCCAGGATGTTAATCAGTGGGTGGAAACCAAGGTGCGAATCATTGGAAAGAAGCCTGGGTGTGGATAAGTGGGTAAAAGTCAAAGTGAGTGAGAGGGAAGAAGCCAGGTTTGAATCGGTGGGAAGACGCCAGGCTCTGGATCAGTGGGTAGAAGACAGGAAGGGATTCAGTGGTTAGAAACCAGGCTGTGGATCACAGGGTAGAAGCTAGTTGAGTGAGAGGGAAATAGCCAGGGTGTGAATCAGCAAGAAGAAGCCAGGGTGTGCATCAGTGGGTGGGAGCCTGGGTGTGAACCAGTGGGAAGAAGCGTAGGTGTGGATCAGCGGGTAGAAACCTGGGTGTGAATCAGTGGGAAGAAGCTTAGGTGTGGATCAGTTGGTGCGAGCCAGGGTGTGGATCAGTTGGTACAAGGAAGGGTGTGAATCCTTGGGAAGAAGCCAGGGTTTGGATCAGTAGGAAGAAGGAAACTTGTGGATCAGAATGTAGGAACTTCGTTGTAGATCAGAATGAAGACGCTACGGTGTGGATCAGAATGTAGGATCTAAGGTTCAGATCAGAATGAAGAAGCCAGGGTATGGATCAGATGTTGATATGGATTAGAAGGATAAAGTCTGGATATAGATCAGCGGGTAGGTGCTAGCTTTTGGCTCAAGGGGAAGAATTCAGGATGTAAATCAGAGAAAAAAGCCAAATTTTGGATGAGAGGGAAAAAGCATGGGTATGGATGACAGTGATGGAGCTAGGGTGTGGATCAGACGGAGAAAGCCAGGATGTGGAACAGAGAGAAGAAGCTAGGGATTATATCAGGAGAGACAGGATATGATGTAGATGAAAGGGGAGAAACCAGGGGGTGAAAGAGATGGGAAAAGTTAGGGTGTGAATCAGAGGAGTGAAACCATGGTGTGATAAGGGGGGAAGAAACCAGGCTGTGGGTCTGAGGAAAGAAGCCAGGGTTTGCATCAGAGGGTAGAAGCCAGCGTGTGGATCAGGATGCAGATTAGAGGAGACAAGCCAAGGTTTGGATCATCGGGAACAAGCTAGGGTGTGCATGGATCAGAGGGGAGATACCAGTGTGTGGATTAGAGGCTATGGACCAAGGTGTGTGTCAGAGGGGAGAAGCCGTCTTATCATGGATGCACAATTCCTGCCCCCTTAGGATCTTCAAATAACAATATCATACATATCATTTGGTTAAGGAAGAAGCCAGGGTGAGTGAGAGGGAAGAAGCCAGAATGTAGGTTGTGGATCAGTGAGTAGAAGCCAGGGTGTGGATCACTGGGAAGAAGCCTGGGTGTGGACCAGAGGGTAGAAGCCTGGGTGAGTGAGAGGATAGAAGCCAGGTCTGAATCGGTGGAAAGAAGCCAGGCTCTGGATCAGTGAGTAGAAACCAGGGTGTGATTCAGTGGTTAGAAGCCAGGTTATGGATCACAGGTCAGAAGCCAGGGTGAGTGAAATAGCCAGGGTGTGAATCAGTTGCTAGAAGTCTGGGTGAGAATCAGTGGGAAGAAGACTGGGTGTGGATCAGTGGGTAGAAGCCAGGGTATAGATTAGTGGGAAGAAGCTTGGGTGTGGATTAGTTGGTAGAAGACAAGGTGTCAATCGTCGGGGAGAGGCCTGGGTGTGGATTAGTGAGAAGAAGCCAGCTTGTGGGTCAGAATGTAGGAACTACGGTATAGATCAGAATGAAGACGCTAAGGTGTGGATCAGAATGTAGGAACTACGGTGTAGATTAGAACGAAGACGCCAGGGTGTGGATCAGATGTTGATATGGATTAGAGGGATAAAGTCTGGATATGGATCAGCGGGTAGGTGGTAACTTTTGGCTCAAGGAAAAGATTCAGGATGTAAATCAGAGAAAAGAGCCAAATTTTGGATGAGAGGGAAGAAGCATTGGTATGGATGACAGTGAAGGAGCTAGGGTGTGGATCAGAGAGAAGAAGCCAAGTTGTAGACCAGACAGAGAACGCCAGGGTGTGGAACAGAGAAGAAGCTTGCGATCATATCAGGGGAGAGAAGACATGATGTAGATGAAAGGGGAGGAACCAAGGTGTAAATGGGAGGGGAAAAGCCAGAGTGTGAATCAGAGGAGTGATACCATGGTGTGATAAGGAGGGAAGAAACCAAGCTGTGGGTCTGAGGAAGGAAGCCAGGGTTTGGATCAGAGGGTAGAAGCCAGCGTGGGGACCAGGAAGGAGATTAGAGGAGACAAGCCAAGGTGTGGGTCATCGGGAACAAGGTAGGGTGTGCATGGATCAGAGGGGAGATACCAGTGTGTGGATTAGAGGTTATGGATCAAGGTGTGTGTCAGAGGGGAAAAGCCTCTTATTATGGATGCACAATTCCTTCCTCCTTATTATCTTCAAATGACAATCTCATGCCTATCATTTGGTTAAGGAAAAAGCCACCGTGAGTGAGTGGGAAGATGACAGTGGTGAGTGAGATGGAAGAAGCCAGGATGAGTGAGAAAGAAGAAGCCAGATTTTAGGTCTGAGGGTAGAAACCAGGTTGTGGATCAGTAGGTTAGTGAGAGGGAAGAACCCAGATTTTAGGGCTGATGGAAGAAGCTAGGATGTGGATCAGAGGGTAGAAGCCAGTTTGTGGATCAGTGGGTAGAAGCCAGGGTGTGGATCAGAGGGTAGAAGCCAGTTTGTGGATCAGTGGGTAGAAGCCAGGGTGTGGATCAGAGGGTAGAAGCCAGGTTGATTGACAGGAAAGAAGTCAGATTTAAGGTTTGAGGGTAGAAACCAGGGTGTGGATCAGAGGGTAGAAGCCAGGGTGTGGATCAGTGAGTAGAAGCCAGGGTGTGGATCTGTGCGTATAAGCCAGGGTTAGTAAGAGGGAAGAAGCCAGATTTTATGGCTGATGGAAGAAGCCAGAGTGTGGATTAGAGGGTAGAAGCCAGAGTGTGGATTAGAGGGTAGAAGCCACGGTGTGGAACTGAGGATAGAAGCCAGGGTGAGTGAGAAGGAAGAAGCCAGGTTGTGGCTCAGAGGGTAGAAGCCAAGGTGAGTGTGAGGGGAAAAAGGCAATGTGTGAATCAGCTGGAAGAAGCCAGAGTGTGGATAAGAGGGTAGAAGCCAGGGTGTGGATCAGTTGGCAAAAGTCACGGTGTGTATCAGCGGGTAGAAGCCAGGGTGTGGATCAGAGGGTAAAAGCCAGGGTGTGGATCAGTAGGTAGAAGCCACGGTGTGGGACAGACTGTAGAAGCCATGGTGAGTGAGAGAGAAGAAGCCAGTTTGTGAATCAGTTGGAAGAAGTCTGGTTATGGAACAGAGGGTAGAAGCCTGTGTGGGAATTAATGGGAAGAAGCCAGGGTGTTAATCAGTGGGTGGAAGCCAGGGTGCGAACCATTGGGAAGAAGCCTGGGTGTGGATCAGTTGGTAAAAGCCAGGGTGTGGATCAGTTGGTACAAGCAAGGGTGTGAATCGGTGGAAAGATGCCAGGGTGTGGTTCACAGGGAAGAAGCCAGGCTGTGGGTCAGAAAGTAGGAATTACGTTGCAGATGAGAATGAAGACGCTAGGCTGTGATTCAGAATGTAGGATCTAGGGTGTAGATCAGAATGAAGAAGCCAGGGTGTGGATCAGATGTTGATATGGATTTGAGGGATAAAGTGTGGATATGGATCAGCGTATAGGTGGTAGCTTTTGGCTCAAGGAGAAGAATTCAGGATGTAAATCAGGAAAAAAAAATTGGATGAGAGGGAAGAAGCATGGGTATGGATGACAGTGATGGAGCTAGGGTGTGAATCAGAGGGAAGAAGCTAAGTTGTGGACCAGACGGAGGAAGCCAGGGTGTGAAACAGATAGAAGAATCTAGGGATTATATCAGGGGAGAGAAAACATGATGTAGATGAAAGGGGAGAAACCAGGGTGTGAACGAGATGGGAAATGTCAGGGTGTGAATCAGAGGAGTGAAACCATGGCGTGATAAGGATGGAAGAAACCAGGCTGTGGGTATGAGGAAAGGAGGCAGGGTTTGGATCAGAGGGTAGAATCCAGCGTGTGGTTAAGATTGCATATTAAAGGAGACAAGCCAAGGTGTGGATCATCGGGAACAAGCTAGGATGTGGATGGATGAGAGGGGAGATACAAGTGTGTATCATGAATGCACAATTCCTGCCCCCTGAGGGTCTTCAAATGACAATCTCATACCTATCATTTGGTTAAGGAAGACGCTAGGGTGAGTGAGAGGGAAAATGCCGGAATGAGTGAGAGGGAAGAGTCCAGGGTAAGTGAGAGGGAAGAAGCCATATTTTAGGTGTGAGGGTAGAAGTCAGGTTGTGGATCAGTGAGTAGAAGCCAGGGTGTGGATCAGTGGGTATAAGCCAGGGTTAATGAGGGAAAGAAGCCAGATTTTAGGGCTGAGGGAAGACGCCTGTGTGGATCAGAGGGTAGGAGCCAGTGTGTGGATCAGTGGATAGAAGCCAGGGTGTGGATCAGAGGGGAGAAGCCAGGGTGTGTATCAGAGGGGAGAAGCCAGGGTGTGGATCAGAGGGGAGAAGCCAGGGTGTGGATCAGAGGGGAGAAGCCAGGTTGATTGAGAGGAAAGAAGCCAGAAATCTTAGGTCTGAGGGTAGAAGCCAGTGTGAGGATCAGAAGGTAGAAGCCAGTGTGTGGATCAGTGAGTAGAAGCCAGGGTGTGGATCAGTGGATATAAGCCAGGGTTAGCGAGAAGGAAGAAGCCAGACTTTAGGGCTGAGGGAAGAAGCCTGGGTGTGGATCAGAGGATAGAAGCCAGTGTGTGGATCAGTGAGTATGAAGTCATGGTGTGGATTAGTGGGAAAAGCCAGGGAGTGGATCAGAGGTTAGAAGCCAGGGTGTGGATCAGAGGGTACAAGCCAAGGTGAGTGTGAGGGAAGAAGGCAGGGTGTGAATCAGCGGGAAGAAGCCAGGGTGTGGATCAGAGGGTAGGGGCCAGGGTGTGGATCAGTGAGTAGAAGTCACGGTGTGAATCTGTGGAAAGAGACCAGGGTGTGGATTAGAGGGTTGAAGCCAGGGTGTGGATCAGTGGGTAGAAGCCAGGGTGAGGATCAGTGGGTAGAAGCCATGGTGAGTCAGAGAGAAGCCAGGATGTGAATCAGTGGAAAGAAGCCAGGGTGTGGATTAGAGGGTAGAAGTCAGGGTGTGCATCAGTAGGTAGAAGCCACGGTATGGAACAGAGGGTAGAAGCCATGGTGAGTGAGAGAGAAGAAGCCAGGTTGTGAATCAGTGGGAAGAAGCCTGGGTGTCGATCAGAGGGTAGAACCCAGGGTGGGAATCAATGGGAAGAAGCCAGGGTGTGGATCAGTGGGTAGAAGCCAGAGTGCGAATCATTGGGAAGAAGCCTGGGTGTGGATCAGAGGTTAGAAGACTTGGTGAGTGAGAGAGAAGAAGCCAGGTCTGAATTGGTGTGACGAATCCAGGCTCTGGATCAGTGGGTAAAAACCCGGGTGTGATTCAGTGGTTAGAAGCCAGGTTGTGGATCACAAGGTAGAAGCCACGGTGAGTGAGAGAGAAATAGCCTTGGTGTGAATCAGTGGGAAGAAGCC
>JAUUDZ010033208.1:0-10944 GCA_032361705.1 Panulirus versicolor
TATATATATTGTTTATAATATAGTTTGCACATTATTTTTCATGACTGTATTTGCACGAAGGAATCCAAAATGTATCATTCATCACACTCAAGGAATTCATTGATATTTGCTTGGCTTAAAGGGGTCTGTTGTAGATGAGGATGAGAATTTGAGTCCTCTTGCTGGAACACATTAGCAGTGACTGTATGTTTTGCTTATTGAATGCAGCAGACCTTATCACATACCAGAGGTGTTGTTAGAGGGAAATATATTGTTTGTTATGGTATATTAAATAGACATTTTGGATGACTTGGTGTACTAAACATTTTTAGTGAAGTTATGCATGAAATTCACTCAAGCAATTATTTATTCATTTCGTACTGATCAGAGGATATTGATTAAAAATATCATAAATTGATATTTCAAAGTGTATTATATTCACCTTATTCTCTCACCCAAACTTTCTCAATAATACCTGATGTAGATACCATAAAAGCATGCTTAGTCTCCTTAGAGCACTGCAGAGTGAGATGAATTATGGGGAACTTAGATGGAAGGAGGAGAATTTGAGAGGATTAGGTTGAAATCCTTTTTGGATTTATATAGCATTTTGAATGGAAACCTATTATAGTGTTTCATCATTTTCATTTTGTTTCTGAGATCAAACATAAAAAAAAAACAAATTTTGCTTTAATTGTGAAATGAGTAAAAGTGGCTGCACAACAAACAGCTAAACTTAAAACTGCGAGTTAAGAATCTTAACCCTTTTGCTCTGAAATTCAGGTACAGCTGATTGAATAATTTTTCCTGTGTGCAGTATCATTTATCCCATGTGTTTAAAAAAAAAATGTCTCTCTCTACCGTGAGATGTGTGAATACCCCATAGACTTTGAAAAGTTTGCCAAACCCCCTTGCATGGTGCCATTTATGAATGTAAAACACAGTTGTCTTGCTACAATGATGTGTGTCCCTTTAAATCTCTGCCTGTTTCATGGCATTTTAGGTGAGTGTAAATATGTTATGGCATTATAATATTTTGTTTTTATAGTGACTGGCAAGACACAGGTTAAACATGCTCCAGTCAAAGGTCATATCAGTTGAAGGGAATAACGTGAGAGAAAAAAAAGTAGAAATTAATCAAGGGTCTACAGGTGCTTGTAGACATGACTCTTAAAAGTAAAATGGTTATTGAAAGAGAAAAAGACAAAAAGAGGAAGAGAATTCCACATCTTCGATGTTCAAAAGACAATGGAGATATCCTTTAGTGGCCAGTCTCCTATATGAAGTGTGGGAAGCAGCAGCCTTGGGGGCTGGGACATGTGCAGACACTTCACATGAACAGTAGCAAAAATTATACCTGTAGAACAAAATGAGAGAACCGGTACTGCAGTGTACAGAAAATGATGGTTGAAGAGAGGTGATGCCAGGAGAATTTATGAGATGGAAGCCTTTTGATCTGATTCTAATTCACAGAGAGGTGATGGAAGAGCACCCCAGATGTGTGAGCCATTCTCCTTACATGGCCAAATTAAACCTCTATTAGGTATGAAATCGCTGCTCATGAGAAGATTAAGTATGGCAGCTGTACAGTTCCCCCAGCTTTTGGGAAGCAGGTGTTGTCATGTTGATTATGTGGGGTTTCTGAGATAATGTGGAGGATATGGCTATACCCAATATGTTTACACTGTTACAGAGTTTGGATTATGTTTTCTTAAATTGAACAGAGATAAAGGAATGACATAGATAGAGATATGTAGAGAAATTGTTTTTGCACTGTCAGATTTAAGTAGGTTACTCTTTCTTCATTCTGAGATGCTTAAAGGGATATGTAGTATGAGCAGTCTCTTTTGTCAGGAAAGTCATGGCAATTGGAAAGGGTTTGCTTCACACATTGACACTAGAGTTTTACTGTGAGGATTCATGTTGACTTTTCCTTTCTCCTGCCTTTGCAAGTGTTACTAACTAATTTGTGAGTTTTTGCACTTCAGAAACAATGAAAGTATTACAAATAAAAACGATGATTGGTTGTACAAAATTATGCCAATACTAGGAAGAACTTTCTGTTGATGAATCAGTGGTGAAGTTCAAAGGCATGTTGTATTTAATGTGTTTCTCAGGGAAACCTTTAACGGGAGGGAATAAAAGTTTGTTCCTGATAACGTCATCCCTTTTCTATCAGTATTCTGGGCTATATCAGTATCCAAAGCTATACTGGCAAAATTGTATAAGTATATTGCCTTTACATGTTTCTAGAATACTTCAGGCTTGATATTTCGTCATTCTCATTGATTGTATTTGAGTTTTAAGAAATTAATTTTTGGTTAAGTTCATAATATTACTTCAGAATTAAAATTTTCATGTTTTTATGTTAATTCAGGGTGTTTCTTACCTCATATATGTAAACTTTTGACATGAACTTATCAAAGCAGAAATAACAAATTTGAACTCTTTTTAAGCAGTTCTCTGGTTGTTTTGAGGCACCCCCTGAATTCTAATTATGCAAAAAAAAAAAAGGTTAAAATAATTCTGCTTATTTGCAGTTTGGATAGCCAGGAGTAATATTACCTTGTTTAACAAACTGTTCTCCTGCTAAAATCATATTTTATCGTGTGTTTATTCAAACTGGAGCTGATTTCACAGATTTGGGAAATAGTTCACTTCCTGGGTGTTGTGGAAGTCCCAAGTAAGGGGATCCTGGGAGAGGAAAGTAAAGTAAAGTAAAGGGAGCTGGAAATTCTCTCTGCCTGTATGACCATTTTTCTAAATGTAAGAAAAGAAGGAGGAGGAATGAAAGGATTTTTTCTTTAAGGTTCATTTCTCATTGATACCTCGCTAAGGTGAGAGAAGTAAGCAGATGTGAGACTAAAATTTGTATACTGTATATAGAAAATGGTATGTATAGTTATTATAGGACTTGTATACATAATTGGAAATATGACCATTTGATACCAGTGCTTGGAATGGTTAATAAAAAGCTTATTACCTAATATAGTCATTTGTTAAGTAGAACTCTTGACCTAAGTGTTTGATATGAAAAGGGAATATGATGAAAGGAAGAAAAAGTAGGATATTATTTATTTAGTATTTTAGATAATACCAGTCTGTGCAAATATATGATGAATGGCCATGTTAGCACTGGCTTGAATAAGATATATAAATGAATAGATTTATGAATTGTTTCATTATAAATGTAACTCATATTTGTGACCAGATTCCATACACATGTAGCATAATTATAAATATTGGACTAGATTGATCCTAGACTTTGCCTGCTTGAGGTTAGACCTGAGTGAAAAAAGGCCACCTCTGGTGAGGATGTTCCTTCATCAGGTGATTATACAGAGTGCAGTCTCATCAGAGAACGTCTGACTATAGTGGAGTCCATCTTGTCCCTGTTATTGAATTTAGTGTAGCCTTGGGGCTGAAGGAGCCCCTGGATTTTTTGAAAGGGGTTTTAGGGTTATATAGTAATAATGACAATAATTGTAATAAAAAGCGTTCAGGTGTTACCACACTCCACCTGCTTGTGGTTATGCAATGAATTAAAATTCACCGTTAGTGAGGTTGTATCATTGTCATTGGCTGAAGAGGAGCACAGTCTAATTTAGGTACTCCTTACTCTGAAGGAGTCCATCATTTCCCTGCTCCTGCTTGGAGTGCAGCTTCAAATGTGCAGGAACCCTGTAAAATGGGTCCTGAGATGTGTAATTATTAAGTATATTGGCTTAACCGTGATGTGGCACCAGTGTCCAAGTTTGCCATCTTTGAAAAGCTATAGTAATGATAATATTGATTATATTAATGATACTGATAATAGTTAGAACAGCTATCCATTAGTTGAGTTTCATTAGGAGAGTATACCTTCATGGATCATATATCAGCAAGTAGCTGATTAGGTTGAAGGTATATACTGTATATATTTTCTTTCTTAACTCTGAATGATGGATTCCTTTTAATTAGATGATATACATATATCTGCAGTAACCACTCTCTGCGTATGACATGGGAAAGATATATGAACACCATGCGAGTGTGTATATGCCAGCTGTATCACTCTTGACGTCACGCCCCACCTCTCCGACTCACACGCACGGCAACTGTCCAAGAAAAAGTGCCATTGGACTGACCCTTGCTTCGTAAAGGTATGCTCAGTATTGTATTTTCTACCCTTCTCTGTTCCCATCTGCACAGGGTGGATCAAGTGTATACAAGCTCACAGTGTACTGTACCTTTTATGGGAAGGTCCCCTTGGTTCCACTCATCCCCACAGGCTGGCAAAAGGACAGGGGATCAACTTTCTACTCTAGTTTCTGTGTTTATTCAGAGAAAATTGCTGGTCTCATCTTTTGCCAGCCGACATCTTTGCTTGTAAAGAGTTACGCATTCAGCATCATAAGAATTAAGGAACATATAAAACTTCGACTTATCGCAGTTGCCACCACATATTGCACAGTAGTTGACCTCAACAGAAAAATTTATTCAACAGTGTCATCCATCTTCATTAGTTTGTTTTCTTTATAGGTATTTTTAGAGGTTTTCCAACTTTCATACAGCTTTCGTCAAGTGAATGCTATAAAATTTTTCCATTTGATGGCTATAACTTTTGAAGCTCATGGCCTGTGTATGATCACTGGGCACATCCACTGAAACATGAAAAGGTCCGCCAACTAGTCCCGGACAGGCCAGCAGCTCACTTCTCTTATGGCAATCAATTCCAGCCACATAGAGTATATTGTGAAGTCTGTTTCACAAGTTTCATTATTTCTCTCGCAGGTCGTCGGCAATCAAGTTTAGATTTGTAGAAGATCTGAAACTCAATCCTGTCTGCCAGCATTATCTCTTTTCACAATACTTTTCAAGAGTTCTGTGAAGAGTTTGTGAAAATATCTATGCTGTACCACTCGACATCTAATGCTTGTAGCTTTCTAAATGCTAGTTTACATCTGTGTTATACTGTACTTAGTTTTGTCTTTTTATATACCTATTTATGAGTATGACAGAAATACTTGTACAAGAAAGGAGTTGGTAACAGGAGAAATGTCCAGGACTGTGGGAAATGTTGTTCACTATGACTGCTGAGAACTCATTCATTGTTACAAATGAAAATAAAATATTTCATGTTCTTACAATGATGAAGTTAGTTATATAGGAAGCACCAGAAAGTTGATGAATAACAATATCAAATTCTCATGTGATTTATGGTGTAATTTACAAAATGTTTGTGAAACACGGCTATTTTTGTGAAGTGGATGAAAAGTTCAAAATATTTAGTTTTGTAACTTCTGTACTAGAATTTGAAACAAGATAGAAATAAATAAATGCATAGTTATATAGATATTTGTCTGAGAATTATCTTAGTCACAGGATTCTCTCATGTAATGTTTTATATAGCAAAAAGATTGTACATAGGTTTATTAAAAGATTTATAGTTATATTTATTACATGTATATACTTTGTACATTGTACATATTTGTAATTAAGTTTCTGTCAATGATAAAACCCATAATGGGACCCCAGAAAAAAAGGCAGAATGTCTTACAGTTTATAAGGAACTTAACACAAGAAGTGTGTAGTTTAACAGTGGTATCTTACAGCAGATACATTTCTATACATATTTCTACATAGTTATATACAGTATGTATATGCTGTTATCTACTATAAACATTAGGGATTCTTGCAGGAAGACCTGTTGCATTTCATATTACAGTATGTGAAGTTTCCTCAAATAATGTGGAAGATGAAGGACTCCTAATACATGAAAATCTTTTAAGAGTTGCCAAAGTCATGTAAGAGATACAGAAAAGTTTCAGTAATAAAAATGTAGAATGTTTATTTTATAATCATTCATGTAATTGAACTGGAGACCTTTTTGTTTTTGCTCATGTAAAAGAAGGAACAAAGCCTGCACACTTTTTGGTACATTGTGTATATAGAACATTGAAGTACAGGTTTCTGACCTTTATTTTCAGTCATCTATCATTTTATCATTTGAAGAAGTTTAATTTTGTGCCCTATAAGTAGGACAGCATCTGTGAATAATGAATGCCGGTGATATGTACAGATACTTTGGTTACGTTTGGAGTTCAGAAGTGTTTCTTGAAAAATTACATAAGCTAAGTACAAAAAGTGAAAGTTGGTTTTCTGCGTGTATGAAACTTTGTCCACTGACACATGATCACAGAAATTTTCTTTGTGTGCTCCTTCAGATATGACAGGTTCTGAGGTATATTAATCTGCTTAGGAGTGTGATAGCATGCACTGTGATGAAAATGTTAAAATACAGTAGTACCTGAAGCATCCTCGAAACCTCTGACTTATTGAGGTTCATAAAGCAATGCAAGAGATGAACATATTTCTGTAGCAAAATCAGTTGTATGAATGCATGGTAATAAGTTTATTTGGTACATAACTGGTTCAGGAAGTGAGGATATGAAATTGGATGCTGCAACTGTTTCACATAATACAGATTTAAGATGGTCATTGTTGCCCTTTAAAGGCTGATGCAAATATTCTTAGTTAACTCCGATTAAAGTTGAATTCTGGTATCCTTGCAAAAAAACTTCAGTTGTTGGCGAATGCTGTAATTTTAAACACCAGGCTTTTATTGGTCCCATTTATTGTTGGGAAGTTTGTGGCATATAGTACTGAAGAAATTTTTCCATAATTTTCCTTAGACATGAGTTTGAACCATTGTTATATTGCTTATATTCTGTAGTGTTTATTGGGAAAAAATGTTGAAGTGGCCACAAAACATGAGACCTATTTCAGGAAATGTTTGTAGGATTTTCTAAATAGTTATTGGGAAAAATCTGCTTTTCCTAAGTCAGATTTTGTCATGATCTGCCGAAGAAATTACTTCATGTGAATCTAATAATATTCAAAGCCATGCTTGAAATTGATACTATATAATAACTCATGGATAAAGAATGTACTTTGTTACTCTTTTATCTTCTACCAGACTGATCAGTTGCATGAATGCAATGGTCAGTTTTTGTATATATATAACAATGTATTTTATAGGCATTTTTATAGAGGTGAAAATATTCCTGAAAACTTTGCTCAGTTTCTTATAGACAGTTTTGAATGAATGATTTCCCTCTCTCACTTTTGAAATCAGTAATTAGGAAGTAGTTCGGTCTTCATCTACTTTTTTCTTGCACGTATAATTACTGAATTCTGGCTCTAAAATTCAAGCTTATGCTAAGCTTTCTTGCTGCAGTTTTTAATCCACTGCTTGTAAATTTTGGCCTCCATTACATCTAATCCATCTTAAGGAGGTACAGTGATATCTCCCAAAGCTGAGCTTTCTGAAAGACTAACCCCCATAGCCTGGATATTTTGAATATCTGCCGGGCATCTTTGTTATAGGAAAGTGAAATGCCATTCTAGTGTTTGTAAGTTTTGCCTGTGTAGGTTATGACCACTGGCCAGTGTGTTGTTAAGAAAATAGTGTTGACTGGTTGGTTCTTGTAAGCAAGTATCTGATTGGCCAGTGGTGCTTTAGTTAGACCACGTGTGTTTTATTGTGTGATCTCTCGAATCTTTATCTTGAAATTATTTGTACTTGGTGAACTTTTCAAGTTATTTACGGTATTAATACATTATACAAGTGCAGTGTAATGATGAACTTGTTTAGTGCTGGTGAATAACTTTATTGTGAAATGGGAATGAACCCCACAGTGAGCAAAAAAAAATGTTCTTAGCTTCGGCCATGTACAGTTCTGCAGTTGATGCATGTTTACTTATCTGCTTTTAATATTTGTTGTTTGTTTGGCTATTTGTATAGGTCAGAGTTAAAAGTATACTACATGTTTTACATACAATCAGCATTTTAGTGTCAGAATACTGTATGATGTAATGAAAGATGAAATGACAAGTTTATTATGGGCAGATTCCTTAAACAGTACTTTATTGTGGACAAGGTGGTTGATAATCCAGAACTTTACCATCTCATCCAAAGCAACCTGTCGGTAACAATTGGTACTTCCTGTCCAACCATTCTGCCTTGTTTTTAACCAACAATTTACTCCTTATGATCATATGGAAAAGTTTGGGATTTTTCAAAGGTTGTCAGCTCATAGTCACCTGATCATTTTATCTTTTCATTAGTGCATACATAGAGTCAGTGTTTATGAGAAAAATAACCAGGGCTGTGATGAACATCATCTTTATTTCCAGATGTTGCAACATAGTCATGTCATTAATTAAAGAGGTAAAAAGACATTAAAAACCAATATAATAAGTTATTCAGCAAAATACCAAAAAGTATCTTTAAGTACAGTACAGTAAGACATCATCTTATTTGCATTATGTTTGAAGTTGCTGAAAATTTTGCTTGACAGGTATTTGCATGTTTTAATATAACTATACACAAACGGAAGAGCAGTGGGGTCACTCAAGCAGTTTTGGTTGTAGTTTGCCTACATCTTTCTCAGCAGGCAGAGACAGAATTGGGTAATATTCAGTCAGGTCGAGACTTTTGAAATAGCTGACAGTTGCTCGAGGTGATCTAAGAACATTTGAGTTACTTTATGTAGAAACACTTTGATCTCAGTTCATGTTTTCGATGCCTTGAAACATGGCATAAGTGCAATATCTTATTGTATCTCTTTTAAGTGTCATTATATTGGTTTTCAACATTATTATCTTCTATAGTCACACATGATGACATGATAACATATCTAAACATTAAGAAATATGATGATGCTCACCCTGATTTGGTTACTCCTGAAAATAAGGTTCCTGTGTAACATCCCTGTGTTTGAAGTCTCCAGACCTTTACGAGTTTATTTTTATACAACTAAGTATTATTACTTGCTATTATTTATAGATATTTTTTCCCAATGTTTTGTTGTCACTACAGATTTTTAGCTCGTTTGTGTGTAACTAACACAAAGTAACTGACCTCGCACATCCTAGGTAGTAGGCTGCTGTACTGATTTTGTTTAATGGAACATTCTTGCTGAGAATGCTGTGTTATACAGCACTTAATTCTTGCTGAAAAACCACAGGCGTCAAAAATTTAAAAAGTAATTCAGGATTAGGTAGTGTTACAAGTGAACACTGAAATCAATTTATATCAAGGAAGATTATAAATTCATAAAAGATAAATTTTTTTCCATGGGCAGGATCAGTCTAGCATAGGTTATAATAAAATACTGCTGGATATGGACAGGATGATACGAGGTCAAAAAATACTATAGGATGTGGTTAAAATATTTACGTAAAAACTAAATACTACAGGATATGGTTAAGATTATACATAGGTCATGATATAATACTACATGGTTGATGTACCACTTTATTGAAACTTTGTTCACAAATTGATTGTAAAAACTCAGAATATTCCCCACACCCAACATCTTGGCACACTAATTCTGGGTTTGAGAGGTATCACTGTTAAAATTATTTAGGTGGATTGAGGCATCTACATAAGATAACATGAATTTCTAAAGGTACACTTCATATTGTTATATGTTATGAATGTTGTAATATGGAATATCAAAGTTTGGCCAAACTTTTAATTGTAATGAACAACTTTCAGCTCTTAATCTTTATCTGTTTGGTTCTTTCTCTCTATCTTAAGATATTTGTATATTGCCAGGTGCTATGTTTTGTGATGAATTTCTGACCAGAGAAATACAGCATCTACTCATTACAATTCTTTTATTCCTTTTTTGTATATCATGTTTATGTAATTACTGTTTATGTGTTAAGGGGAGAGAGTATTACACTTGTCTTGCCTCGTTTCTTTGTATATATGTATGTCTTTCTCCTGTGTGCTTATGCACACACCCTAGCCTAAGCCACATGCTAGACGTATCATATCTAAATGTTATGGGGTCATGTTTATATATTCATGGAGAAAAGGGGCTGTGCATATGTAGAGTAGGACATCATGTCTTGATCTGGTTGGGGGCACAAGGGTTCTGTGTAATGAAATTTTATGTATGAGAGATGTTGCTATAGCAGTGTTACATTAGTATTTGGGGCATAATTCATAATAAACATATACTCTATGTGTACTTAAAAAAAAATTGGTGAAGTGATTATACTCTGTATGTATTAAACAAAATGCTGGTGAAGGGGGCAAAAGGGGAAGTGATAACAGGTAATGATGAAGTGAGGAGATGTAGTGAGTATTTTGAAGGACTGTTAAGTGTTTCACGATATAGTAGCAGATTTAGGGTGTTTTGGCTGGGGTGGTATGCGAAGTGAGAAAGTCAGGGAGAGTGGTTTGGTGAAGAGAGAAGAGGTGGTGAAAACCTTGCTTACGAAGTGTGGCAAAGCAGCTGGCGTGGATAGTATTACTGTTGAATTTATTAAGGAAGGGGTTGGCTATAGTGTGATTGGTTGGTAAGGATATTCAATGTATGTATGGATCATGGCGAGATGCCTGAGCATTGGAAGAATGCATGTATATGCCATTGTGTAAAAGCAAGGAGGATAAAGGCAAGTGTTCAAGCTACAGAGATGAAAGTTTGTTGAGTATATCTGGTAAGTTGTATGGAATGGTACTGATCGAGAGGTTGAAGGCATGTACAGATTATCAGACCGAGGAGGAGCAGTGTGGTTTCATTAGTGGCAAAGAATGTGTGGATCAGATATTTGCTTTAAAGAATGTGCAAGAAATATTAAGAAAAACAGATGGATTTGTTTGTGGCATTTATGAATCTGGAGAAGGCATAAGATAAGGTAAATAGAGATGCTTTGTTGAAGATCTTAATGTTCAGTCTGGGAGTTAAGCTCCAAGAAGTAGCGAGAAGTTTTTTATCAAGAGCGTAAGGCTTGTATACAAGTAGGAAGAAAGTAGAGTGAATGGTTCCAAGTGAAAGTTGGTCTGCAGCAGGGGTGTTTGATATCACCATGCTTGTTTAATTTGTTTATGGATGGGGTGGTAAGGGGAGGTAGACGAGAGTATCTTGAAGAGAGGGGAGAGTACGTTGTCTGTGGGGGATAAGAGGG
>JAUUDZ010033219.1:0-10943 GCA_032361705.1 Panulirus versicolor
GAGAGAGAGAGAGAGAGAGAGAGAGAGAGAGAGAGAGAGAGAGAGAGAGAGAGAGAGAGAGAGGATCAGAGGACGCGAGATTGTTGATGATCAAGGACCTACCGTTGGAGGAGCAAGCTGGATATTACATGTATTAGGAAGAAGGCTGGGAGGGGGTGTGCTCCTGGTGGGTCATGTACTATGTTCAGGAAGGGAAGAGGAAGTAGACGGGAGGTAAGAAGGGTCTGGCAGCACTGGGAATGTATAAGAAAGAAGGATAGGGAAGCGTAAGGATGAGAAGGTGAGGGATGGCAGGCAGGGAGTGAAGAGGAAAGGATGTGGAGAGGAGAGGGGAAAAGAAAACGGTGGATGATGGTATTGGAAATAAGGGTGGACAGTAAGAAGAGGGCTATGTAAGAGGGAGGGGGAGAGAGAGAGAGAGGAAGACAGGAGTGGCGAGAGCGACAAGGGGAGGCTGGGAGGCAGAAGGGAGAGGTGGCGGAGGTGTAGAGCTAGTGAGGGTGGTTTAAGATGTCGGGCTTGTGATCTGACCAGGTGTACAGGAGGGAAGGTAGGCCGGTAGAATGACGCTAAGTGTAGATACCTGACCCACACAAGCTGTGTGCAGGCAGCAAGATACGGGGTGGGGGAAGGCTCAGGTAGGTGGACGGGAGGAGAAAAATTGGAGAATATGACAATATCTGAGGGTGTGGGGAGAAGATGGGGTTAGGGGAGGATGATTGATGAGGATGGGAGGGTATGAAAGATGATGCTGAGTGTAGCATGGGGGGGGGGGGGATATTAAGACGGTAGCATACGTCGCAAGGGAGGAAGATTGGGGAAGTCCTGGGGTCTTGGCCTGGGCACGGCGGGGGCGAGATATGAGAGCGACAGACGTGTAGAGATACGAGTGTCACGACGCTGATGGCACCAGACAGATTCCTCCTCCCTTTCTTTCAGTATCGCCACTTGCAGAGGTAGTAGTTGTAGGAGATACTCACGCTGTCTGATAGTAATGATGGTAGTAGTAGTTGTTGTAGTAGTAGCAGCAGCGCTCAAAGAAAGTGGTGGTGATGGCATTCAGTGGTCGTGTAGGTAATAATGGTGTTAATTATCGCAGCCATATGTTTAGTTAAGTAATGATGTAAGTGGGTTGGATGGTAGCTGCTAGAATAAGTTCTTGACTTGGGGTGTGGAAAATCAGAATGCCTGGTGACCCGAGGTCAGATGCGGTGGTGCTCTTGTCTGCTGATCGAACCGGCCGGTGGCGGGTCGATAGTTGACGCTAGTGTTTAGATGCCATTACCAGGTGGCCTCATCTCTCTACGGGTTAATTGCGGTTACTGAAATGCAAGAACCATTGTATGATGTTTAATCCACCTGTCCCACAGGGCTGAGTTCTCAAATGCTTTTGTATAAATCCTCCAGTTTCTAAAAATATTTGTTGAAGTTCTATAGATGTCTTTGAGGTTAAAAGTTCCCTAAATGTCTTCGAAGTTGGAAGTTTGGTGAAGGTCTTCGAAGATGTTCTACGCCCCATACGTTGGGCTTGACCAGAACCTCTGTTGTTGGACTTTGGGTCGTTAGTCTCATCTGTGTAGAGAACCGTGGACGCTACAGAGGGAGTCCCCGGACGCAGTTTCTGGAGCTAACCTTCAGTTGGCAGGTCCTTTTTGTGTATTATGTACTCCTGTGGTCAGCTGCGTGTCCTGGGTCCTGTGATGGGGACACTCTCATATAACAGAGGAGATCCATGGATTCCCTCCCGTCCCGTGTACTCTAGTATAACGAGATGCGAAATTTTAGTGGACCATCTAGTGTTTTTAATGTTAATGACTTCTTCCCCATTTTGGTTCGAGCAAGCGGAGCTAAAATTACCATAAGAGTTTCCCAATTAATTTTCGGCTGCGTTAAAAGTGTGCTGCCGCAACTTTGTTACCTCTCAGGGAAATTTTAGGTATGACTGACGGCGCTGTACAGGATATGGGGTAGAATGCTTTATGGATGATGAACATTGGCATCATACCTTGTGTGAAATGGTGTTTGTGGTGGTTCTGTGGTCGGTGAAGGAAAGACGGATTGACAGCATCATACCGGAATCTATTATGTTTTCGATGTGGTTGTGGTTTGACTAAACACATGCACAGCGCTGCAACCACGTTGTCATTACTGATGTGTCAAGAAGTGGTCATTACTGGCGTGTCCGCCAGCCTATGGTCACACCGGTAGCGAGAAGGCATCGTGGACGAGGCTATGTCATCATCAGTAGACGGAAAGGAATAGTCTTATCAAGGACCTTTCGCTCTAGGAGGAGTTCATCGTTGCCTCGCTCGTGCTGGAAGTGCAGCCTGGAAGCTGAAAGAGCCCCATAAAAGGGGGTCCAGGGGTTTTATGGTGATAATGTTAATGCCAGTATGCTTCTAACGGCTCGATTTAATCCAGAGGTGTCCATGTCCAGGGACGTGGCCCTCACTGAGAGGCCGGTGAACCTTCCAGGGGTTGGTACTTTAAATAAAATAGGATTGGAATTTCGTCGTCTCAGGCGCACCTTTCCTTATCCTGGGCTTTTGTCCAGCCCAACAGCCTGATATCCATATCGTAAGTGACGCCAATATCAGTGTTAGATTAGTCTCTCGGTTGACAGGATGAAGATCATCAGCTTTGGTTTGCCTTCGTACCGTTGTACGACCTGATGGTGATGAGGAAGGCAGATGATATCGTTCCTTGCGTGGGGAATGTTTTACCGCAGGAACACTTGTTTATGATAATTGCATCTTACGTTTTTATCGAGTTGGCTAAGAAAAAAAATATATCTTTCAGCAAGCGGCGTGCATTTTGTACGCTGTTGGCTCAGTTATCTTAGAACTGTATTACAAACTTTCAAATTGTCTGTATAATTTGCAAAGACGTTTTACCCATCATGTTAAATGGATCAAGTGAGGGAAGGTATACAGGAAACTACTCTAGATTATATTGTTAAACTTTTGTTTTCCTTCCTGCGTTGGTTTGTTATTTCTGTTGATGTAATTTTGCTCATTCATTTTGTACTAGCAGGATAAGATAGCCAAGTGAATCGTCGGCGTGTGTAAGAAAAGTGTTAGAGAGCGTAGATGCGGAGTTCGTTTGGACAAGTTGCCTTAGTAACCTGTAACGTAAGAAGGAAGGAAATGACGAGTTGGCAACGGAACGGCTGAATGTGCTCGTTCGTTAGTTCCCAGGACGAATGAATCGCCCATTATTTCCCCCAGTACAAATAAAGGTTAAAGGCGATGTGTGTTCCTCCATTGTTTCCCCATTATGAACAACGGTCCAATAATTAAAGGTGAGAGAAAGTACGGTTGGCTGTGTCGGGATCCTCTTCCATCTCACCATACTCCGTCCACCACCCTCGTGTGACCTGGTGTTTTATACTGACAGGCTTTATCACTGCGCTGACTTATTGAATTTAAAGATGGAGGTCCTGTGTGTGTGTGTGTGTGTGTGTGTGTGTGTGTCAGTATTGCTTGTACTCAAGGGAAGGAATCCGGTGTGTTCATTGATACTTATTTGGCCAACCACTGGCGTTCAGATGGCTGACGGCAGTTTACCAGGATGCAGAGGTAGACTAGGTATTCTAAGTTGAGTATTATCATCTTAGTTTACCCTGACGAGTACTGTTGCGGCTGCTGTGAGGTGTGCTTAGCCGTCCTGGGACATGGTGAAGTGCACCTCTAAGGTCATTGCTCCAGCTGCTGTGACGTGATCTTAGCAATGCTTTGATGTCACGACTTGTTTGTTTAAGTTAAAAGTGTCCGGTACATGACTGGGTTTACTGAGGTTGAGAGGCTAAGCCAGGTGAAGTAGACCTGCCACGCTTGTTACACCACTTAACATGACTCAAGTGGAGGTTGGGTTGGGTGACCTAAGATGACTCCACCCTCTTGGTACACACATGGTTAAGTTTACCCTGGTGTAGGACTTGTCCAGGTGCGTGGCTTACTTTGATGAGGGGCTGGGCCAGAATCAGAGAGGAACTGGCTTGGGAAAGTTTAGAGGGGTGGGAGGACTGGTGTTTAAGTTAAGAGGAGAAGGAGGAGTGGTATGGGGGAAACCTCAGAAGCGAGGGAAGGCTGATTCTACCATTTTCTGGCCCCAGCAGCTTGAAGGAAGACATAACATACCCGCTGGTATCAACAGGAAGGCTGGTGTTTCCTTTGAGGGAGACAGTAGTGACGTTCATGAGCCTGAACCACTGCCTCGGGGACATAAAGATGCTCCACTTCACCAGCTGGCGAGGGCCTCTCACGACCACCATTGGGCGTCAGACCTGTGTCGTGTTTTCCCCTCCCGTCTTTTCCTCTTGTCACTCGTGGACCCATGTTATTATCTCCCCTCGAGGGTAAGACTTGGATGTATCCCTGACGGCTGTTTCCAAGCTCTTGAGGTTCTCTCGCGCCGCACAACTTTTGCCTTTTAAAGTAAAGGACTAAAGTCTTTATATTCCACTCTTACTTGTGCAAACTGAAATCAGTGCTTAGCTTGGTAAGTATTTTTTTAATATTGTAACCTTTTTTCACCTATCTCATCAGCGTTTCTAAGTCATCACTTTTAGTTTTACAACTTTGGTGAGGTGAGCCTTTCATTTATAATGAAGGAGGATGTTCTTTGGATCAGGAGAATTAATGATTAACGTCTTGCAATGGTTTCGGAGGTCTCTAGCCCCACACCGGCTGACCTTCCCAGACATACGTATGCTATACCTTGATCCCAGAACTGGTTTGGGACCTTAAGTTACATTTGGAGGTCTTCATCCCCCACAGTTGGGTCTCGTAGCAACCTGTCGTGTTGTTTCTGTGATCAGTCAGGCTGTTGGATGCCGCGGCCGGTAGTATTTTCGGTTTGATTTGTTGGAGTCATCGTTTACATTAATGATAGCCTCTAGATAGTGAGGAATGGGAAAACCCTTCCAGTGTGTTTTTACCTAGTGGTTACATTGATACCTTAGTTTCGTCTGTATTTGTCATGATAAGGAAAGTGTTTGGGGAACAAGTCACACATGATAGTTGGTAATGCCCAGTCATGTGGTCGCCAGAATTATGCATACTGGAGAAGCCGTCTCCTGACCCTGAAGACTAAAGTTAATGGATCCACCAGAAGCATACCTGAGTATCAGTTGACCTCAGAATGTACCTCCTGGAACATCACGGTGCGTCCTGCACGGAGGTACGACCTTCGGGTACGTGATACACTGATCCTACAGCACGCTAGTTCCACACGAACACGACGGTACGACCTTCGTGCATGACGGTGCAACCCTTGACTTGGAGGCATGACTAGAAGTGGGAAGGGACGGAAAGAAATTCAAGATCCATGAAGTATATCAGGCTAGCCAGGATATGTAAGGGCAGATAGGCGGCCTGTTGGTAGGGGCCTCTCTAAACAGCTTGAGTGATATGGGGAACAGTTCGATCTACACGATGTGTGTGTGTGTGTGTGTGTGAGCATTGTCTTGGACTAAGGAGGTCAGCGTCTCCTAAGCCTGGCTGGCTCGCTTGTTTGGCTTCCCTGTTTGTTTCTCGTTTGGGCTCGGGTCAGGTGCACCTCAGGTCACGTAAAGTCGATCCGCAGAGCGTGAGGTTTGGACCTCTTCAGCAGGTCGGTACGACCCTCGGCGGCCATGGTGGCCAAGATAAGATCAAAGTCCGGGCCATCATACCCAAGGGTCGTACCCTCGTGGTCATTGGTAATACCGTCGTGCTCAGGGGTCGTAACGTCGTACTTAATGGTCGTTGTGTTAGTCGTCGGAAGGCTGGTATTCCATATATTCAGGATATAGATATTTCAAACGCCTTGCGTCTTTTTCTTCCTTTCATTATTGTTATTATTAGTAGTAGTAGAAGTAGTTGTATTAGTAGTAGTAGCTGTAGCAGTAGTATTGTTATTTTTTACCTCAATCTTTATCTTATTATCAATATTTTAACCCCGTGAGGACCAGTGTGGTCTTCTTGGAATCCTGTTCTCCTATCGAGACAATTAAACCTCTGAAGATTTATTCCGGTTACGTGGCATCGAGAAACCCCTGCCTTGCCACACGTTAAGAGCCAGACGCTGGCTGTGCAACGCTGTGTGTAGATAATCACCGCTGATCGCATCAACAATTAGATTTGTGTGTGTTGCGGGATTAATGCGCGCCATGGTGTTCAGAACTAACCGTGAACTTTCTGTTGTGTGTGTTTGTGTGTGTGTGTGTGTGTGTGTGTGTGTGATAACTATTTGTGTTACGGGGAGATATTTTTACATTTGTGTTGCCCCGTCTCTTAAACTTTGCATCTATATACCATGTCATCACTCTAGTGTCTGTATATACAAACTCACTCTAGCCTGAGCCAGTGCGTGTTTATGTTTGTCTAAGAAACGAGTGTTGCGGTTGGAAAGGCCCCACCTGAGTATATCGTGTCGTTCTCCATGATAAGGTGCTTCCTTTAAAAGGGATGGTGGCATGAATCTTGCGGAATTTTAAGACATAGCAAGACTCTGTGTGATACTCTCTCTAAAATCCAGAATTGCCATTTGCACAAAAAGAGAGAACACCATACACACTGCACCCGACGCCTGTGACTTTGTAACACTGTGCCTGCAGTCATGAAAAACAACGTCAGTTGTACATTGGAGAAGTATGAGAATGTCTTGGACAGGTATTTACAAAGTGCACAACACCAGTAAGGCTCCGGAGGCTACGTGGGCCTGCGGGCAGCGGCCTCCAACAGCTTGGTAGACGAACGAACCAACGCAGCATCCTGGTGGGCCCAGCCCGGGCTGTGATGGTATACGAGCCGCACGGGGACCATATCAGGTGCATCAGATAAACATCATACCTTAAGCAGGTTCTTCTTTCATTAGTTTCATGTACTGATGATAACCACAAGAAAATAAAAAGAGATCCTACCTCTGAAAAACTAGCCTCCCCTGACCTGGAACCAGCAGGTAAGACACACTTCTGCCTGGTTCGAAGAACGTTAACTGCAAGAGAAATTCTGCCGCCGAACAACAATTTTGATATTAATGATGAGCAGATTGCAGACGATATATGATGGCCGTATATCTTGCCTCATACCTTTACGATATATAATGGTATTTTTTTTTTTTTTTTTCATTTTTTACCTGCTTGGATCAGCGATGAGATTGACCGTACTGGGTACTGATGGGAAGGAACAGGAGACATGTTATTTATAAAACTACTTGCATGATACTTTGCACTCCTCCTCGCTCGGTCCAGTATCATGCACAGAATTATATGCGAAGATGGTGTGTTACGAGTGAGTGAATGACAGTCAGGCCTCCTCCGTTATCACAGCCTGGCACATAAATATCACTTGTAATATCCGCCTGGCGATGGATGTGTCATGGAAAAGATTTGGTTTGTCGGCAGGCAGACGTACGTGACATGCTGGGGTGGGGACGTGCTGGGGTGGGGACATGCTGGGGTGGGGACATGCTGGGGTTTGAGAGATGCAGAGTGAAGTTTGTACCAGTACGTGAGAACATGTAATTTTTAGACGTGTAGTTTGTGTATACTTCATGTGGAGTGGTAGGTTACGTCATGTGTACGAACATACCTATATAAATCCCTCGGGTGATTCATGAGGTTGATTTCCTGGTCATGATGGCCCACGTGCGGTAGATCCTCCGGATGCTGGCGCCAGCCGGATGAGAAAAGCAGCAGTTTGCTATTCTGGACACGGCCGTGTAGGGAGACTTATCGGGAATATTCATGGTTTATCGGAAAAGTATTAGATAGGGGACGGGGAGCTCGTAAACCCTGGTTTGATAAATTAAGGTGGGTAATCCTTGGTGCAGTGGTTAGCGTCGCGCTCTGCTTACCTCAAGGACCCGAGTTAGAGTGTTAGGCATGGCAGGCAGCTGGGTTTGGGTTCTTGTATGTAGTACATATCTTTCGATGGTTTTCAAGGTTTACTCACACAGTGGGTCTGGAGGCAAGCTGTTGTGTGGGTTACTTGCTCTGTAAGGCTGTTGTAAGGGAAATTATTGTAGTTAGTGAGATTTCTACGTATTAGATCTCAGTTGAAAAAAAAAAAGTTTATATAGAATACGTGACTTGTGAGCCTGCGCCTTGTATCCTTCTGTATTGATGACACTAGAATTATATTATGGATCTTGTAGACTTAGGGACGTTGAGAACGTACGAACATATATCAGAGTTTGAATTTGGCCGCTGGAAACGCCTGGATGATCTGTGAGTAAATTTGATGGTGTCTTCACTATGGAGTTAACGAGGAATTCTACCAGTGTGGCAAATACAAGAGTAAGACAAGACTGGTCGTGACAGAAGGAGATCTAGGTCACAGTGTCTGGATGATCTCAGCTCTGAAGAATACAACAACTAGAGCGTCAGATATGTTTAAGGTAAAGAAAATGGGGGTTTGGTAGCTTGAGAATTTTTGAAAGAAACGAGAGAGGAGGGTCACTACAGGACATGACCTGTTTCGACTGGGATTTTCACCGGTGTTGCTGCTACAGCGTGAAGCCAGTGAGGTGCTCTTGTTGAAAATAACCAGAAATTCTCTCTTCGTCAATTCAGCAAATGAAATGGATAACTGGGATGGGCCAGAACCCTCCAACTCGTCATTCCAGCGTAGAGGAGAGAATTTTGATGTACGTAAGGTATCATTGAACCTGGCAGTGAAGATCGCCAAGGAGCAGTTATACCTCCAGGTCACTCCAGTCTCATCCATCATGATGTCACATCACCTCCTGCAGACCAATGTGTAAAAATTCCTCTCAGTAGTCACTAGAATTTTGAAGTGTCAATATTTATTTGAATGAATTACTGATTGGCAAGAATTCATTTATACAGGTTACAGAGTGGCAGGGTCTAGTGGGGTGTTTTCCTGACTGGCTTATTGCAGCCAGAATGGTTAGAGTGGGAGAGTGTTGTCAGCAGAAGCAGAGTATAGTCGGCTGGGTTAGAGAAAGGTGTGTTGTGATCACCTGCGTCAGTGGTTGGCAGAGTTTAGTTACTTGGTTATAAAGTGTCGTCTGCTGCGTTACGAGGTGGCCGCGGTGTCGCCAGGAGGCATGCATATTTGCAGATTGCAGTGAAGAGGTTTATGAAATTCAGGGAACGAGACCTTCTAGTGTGTGTGTGTGTGTGTGTGTGTGGTGATGGACCAAGATACGTCAGGCCACCCCACATACCAAGCGATCATATCAGGAATTGTAACCTGCTTCCGGTGTATTAATGTTGTGACCTGGTACTGACAACGCGTGTCATCTGCCGAGAGTTCAATCCACTGTACTCTCCCAGACGAGGCTGCTCGATCGAAAGAAGTTGACGCGAATATCGGCAGTCCATCTCCTACCGACAGACTCATTCTGTTATGGTAATCAGTTACATTACCTTGCCTTACCCTACCATTTCATGGTTCCGGGGCTCCTTTGCTTGTGCTAAGGCCAAGCTGCAGAAACGGCGTGTGTTTGAGAAGAAAGTTGAGAGTAGTTTGGAATTAAAGTGAGGTTATTACGTTGAGCAGGTTATTTGTAGTTTGACTGTGGATGGACAGGACCTGGAAGAAGTAGGGTGTTTTAGATACGTGGGGGTGGACATTGACTGCGAATGGAACCAAGGGAGCTGACGTGATCCATAGGGTGGGTGAGGGGGGCCAAGGTCCTGGGCACAGTGAGGAATGTTTGGAAAGTCTGTGGGGGTAAAGATGGGCATGTTTGATGGTTGAGCAGTCCCGTTAGTGTTGTATGGATGCGAGGCGTGGGCCATAGACGACGAAGTACGGAAGAGACTGAATGATGAAAAGGAATTGTTAGAGGGCGATATCTATGTGGGTTGAGGAGGGCTTGATCGGGTACCAAATGAGAGGGTATGAAAGAAGGAAGATAGTAAGATAAGTATATGTATGGGAGACCTGTTGTCTATAACCTAGGGGACACTGTAGTCAGTAGTGGGTGTGTTGTGTATGAGCCAGCGGGCACTGTAATCGGTGTGTTGTGTATAACCCAGCTGGCGCAGCAGTGTGTGATGGATGGGTCGGTTGATCAAGACTAAGTACCTGAGATTATCCGCCTCAGTTAATGTATGCAACCATTAATAATACCCGGGATAATATTTTCCCCCTAACACGGTGGTTAAAGTTCCAGTTTATATCGCTTTTTACCCATAGGCATTTTGATACCTCTGCTTACCTAGCCAGCTCTCATTAATGCGCCGAACAAAACTTTAAGTGTAAAACGATTATTTTTGATACATCGTAAAGTGTTTCCGATTATATAGATATATCTTTAACATGCCATTTGATCCATCAGTATACGTTTACTTTTCGTTCCCATTCTTTATATTTCTGCTTTTCTTTCTAATTCATTGGAATACAAATACTGGGGAAGGTAAACATCAGCAGAACCTGTAGGTTCTGTCTTGGCTGTGTGTGACATTGTGTAAGTGATGATTAATACAGACATCTGTGGGAAGATCATGTTTATTTATTCCAGCACTTCATTTATCATATCATCATATATCGCCATTTTTTCTGATTTGTCATTTAATGCATTCATTTATTTGGAGTAATTTTTTTGTGCGTTTGTGGATTCGATTCAGAGATGGCTTTGAAAGTTTCATTAGCTTAAAGGTATTACATATTTGTCCATGTGTATTACTGTCAGTAAATGGGTTCCTGTACTTGGGGTTCCTATTCTGAATTAAAGTAGAGTTTGTAGTTTTTAATTGTAGGTAGCGTTTGTAGAACTGCTGCCAATTTAAGTTAGTGTTTGTAGCGCTGCGGCTGATATATGTATATGAACACTGTTTTGCATGACAAGAACAGTATACGAGGATCTTGGAACACTTAGCTTTCTTGTGGTAGTGTTGATGTGCACTGTCGTTGTGGCTGTAGCTTGTTTTGCTGTTGTTGACTCGCCGTGATTTTTTTTTTTTTTTTGGGGGGGGGGTGTGTTATTGT
>JAUUDZ010033241.1:0-10942 GCA_032361705.1 Panulirus versicolor
ACTCACCTTTATCCCCTTTGCCTTTGTACAATGGCACTATGCATGCATTCTGCCAATCCTCAGGCACTTTACCATGAACCATACATACATTGAATATCCTCACCAACCTGTCAACAACACAGTCACCCCCCTTTTTTAATAAATTCCACTGCAATACCATCCAAAACCGCCGCTTTGCCGGCTTTCATCTTCCGCAAAGCTTTCACTACCTCTTCTCTGCTTACCAAACCATTCTCCTTGACCCTCTCATTTTGCACACCACTTCGACCAAAACACCCTATATCTGCCACTCTATCATCAAACACATTAAATAAACCTTCAAAATACTCTCTCCATCTCCTTCTTACTTCACCAGTACTTATCACCTCCCCATTAGCCCCCTTCACTGATGTTCCCAGTTGCTCTCTTGTCTTACACATATTATCATGTACACCCATTCCTTCATGCTCTTCCACACACATGCTTTATGCAATCTCCTTACATTTTCCAGTGACCAAACAGTTCCATCAACTGAGCATGTACTCTCTACCTCCCACACCCTCCTACAGCTTCCCTCATTCCCAATCATCTCATATAACACAAGCAAACAGATTCCCACAGCTTCCCACATTTCTCTACAGTCTTCAGTTTTCTGTAGTCTTCTGTTCTCTCCAGTTGAATCCCACACTCCCTCGCTTTCACAGTTATCCATAGCCTTATATGTTGTTCACAGCTTATAACACTACCCAGTACTTATTATGAACTCCACACCTAGCCACAATCCACCAAAGCCTTTCACACTTCCCAGGAGCCACTATTCTCACCTCTTTACTTCCTACAACTCCTCTTAGCCTTCCACTCTTCCCTGTAGCCTCTGACTGTATCCAGCAACCTTTCTTAAAACCTTCCATACTTTCCCACAGCCAACCCACTTCGTGAGGACCCCTCACAGCTTTCCCTATATCTTCCATACTCTCCTAAGGCCTTATATATACCCCACTTCCCATAGCCTCATCAAACTTCCCACGTACTCCCATGATTCTCCACAGCCTCCCACGCTTCTTTACAGCCTTCCAGATTCTCCACAAACTGCCACAGGCTTTCATCACTTCCCTGAAACCTTCACTTCCTACCCATAGTTACCTACATTCTCCCATTGCATTAACTTGCCCTCAGTTACCTATATTTCTCACAAGCTTTTTCTCATGTGGTGCTGTTCATAGCATCTAAAAATGCAGACTTTTCAATGCATTCTCAAGTGCTCTAATACTCAAGATGTTCTTTTGACACCCTTTCAAACCAAGCCGCACTGCGTAAACTCTTACATAGCTGACATTCACCCACAGCTTTTCACATTCTCTGGCAGCATGTCATATGTCCCCACAGCTTCATACACCCTATCCCTTCTCAGTCTCCTACAGTATTCTGTCTTTTCTCGTCTACAGCATGTTACTTTTAGTCTCACTTCTGTCCAGCATCTGCTTGCACTCACCCTGGAAATGGTTGTGGCTCGAGGGATGATAGGGAAGGAGTCGCTGCTGAAGGCCAGACTGTTCAGTAGGAAGTCATCATCAGACTCGTCTTCAGAGCTTTCCTCACTGCCTTCCATGAGGTTCACCTGGCACTTGTCACTTAGCTGAAAACCAAAGGCAGACACAGACTTATGCACAAACACACATACACACATACATGGGTTTCCATGGTGTAGCAGTTAGCATTGCTGACTATGATTCATGCATGGCTAGGTTCAAATTCTGAGCGAGGCAGTCAGCCCACAGCCAACCCAGCTGTTCATCCTCCCCTTAGGCCTGGTCAGTAAATGAGTACCTGGCTTACGCTGGGATGTGTGTATACACACATAAGAGCAAAGACCTGGCACATATATAAGGTTAAGTGAAGGGGTAACATGAGTATAAAGCTCTCTTCCTACATCACACAAATAGTAATAACCTACAGCGTTGATTATTCAAGAAGTTATCAGACATTTGTAGGGCTGCACCCCTGATGACACAGTAAGCATCTGTCTTTTTACCCATTCATCATTTTCACATGTATAATTTATCTTATTTTATGAACGAGTACTATGCAAGAAAGGCTTCATGTTTTGCTGCACATGATGAGAAAGAAAAGTTCTGCCCCATCATTCTATGTAATTTTTACAGAGTTACCTTGATTGATCGATTTATGTAATCAGTGAAGCACACTGTTACTCTGGGTAAGTGTCGTCTTTTTATGACTAACTGAAACAACTTATTACTATGGTGGCCATAGAGAAGGTCTCATTTCTGGAAGTCCAAGATGAATTCATCACCAATTTTATTGACTGAGAACTGCAGGAAAAAGTAAAGAAGCAAAGGCATTCGCCTGACAAGTAACCAAGTGAAAATTTGTATTCAGCAATATGGATAGTTTTTAAGCTGATATGATTTTTTTCCATGTCTTTTTAGCTAAATATTGTGTTTCTAATTGAAATGAAAGTTATCTGTCAATATAAGAGGAAAATTTTTGCCTTAATTACTTTTTCCTGTTATGGACAATACTGATTCATTGTTCATCGTAGTCACTGATGGTACATTATTAAACAAGCTCTACTTCTGAGATTAGATCATTGAAATAGTGTTTCACTACTTTTTGTTAATTTAGATACTTGTAACTGATGGTTTAGCAGTCACATAAAACTAAAAGACAGATTCATCCTACTGATCTGTAGTATAGATAGCTAAAAGGCTATTTAAGCCTCTGAATAGCGACTATCTTATTATGGCATCATAACATTATACGACAGCATCAAACTGAATGGAAAAGGAAGAAATGGTTGGTTGAATCCAGTGAAACCTGACTGGCTTACCTGCTGGATGATGTCAGGGGAGCCACCTAAGGGCAATTTGGGAAGGAGGTTGGGTTCATTCACCTGCCTACTACCTGCCACTACCTTCATCCGCCACTTTTGCTCTTTGAACCCATTTAGGACCCCATACACCTGTGGGGAGATACATGTGATATACATTGTGAGAGAAAGGTGTATGTCAGGTTGAGGGATTGTATTCTAGTAGTGTTGGACTGCATATATATTCTATATATGCAATGCATTATTTTTTGTGGACTATAGTTTGGAGAAGATAACAGACAAAGTCAGAGTTTTAAATGGGCTATAGTCCTTTTACATTTTTTTCAAAGCTGTGACAGGATATTTGCTTCTCTGAAAATAATTGATAGTGATTTGTCATTGATGCTAGTGTGACATACAGCACACCAAGAAGCACTTACCACATAGAATGCAGCAATAGTTCCTATGAGCCCGCCTGCAATAACATCAGTGGAGGATGATTGGTGGGTGAGTAGGCTGTGAGTGGAGCCTACTATTGTCATTATGAAGATTCCACCCACCAGTACCAGTCTGCTACTATTCACACCTGGCAACTTTGCCATTGTTGAGAAATATATTGAAGTCCAAACACCACTGAAAAATATCATGATTGCATCACTGTGATTGGAATATAACAGACTTAATGTAGGCAAAGGTGTGTAAAGTGAGGTACTGAAGTTAGGATCACATAACACATTTATTTAATCATGACATTACAGCTTTATTCAGTTAGTATAACAGTTTTTGACATAAGGCTTAACTAATGTTACCCAAAGATATATGTGGGTTAAATGAATTTAGATTGTAGTTGGTGTTAAGACCTTATATTTTATACTTCAGTTGATGGAAGTAAAAGTCACAATTTTGCAAGGATGTGAGCCCTAACTTGCACTGTAACAACTGTATACTGAATGTGTGTTCTTGGGTAATTTGTACTTGGTAATCCATTTCATATGATAAAGGATTCCTGTCATGAAAGAAATATTTAGAGACTGAGATATTTGTTATGAGGTAAATATCCTGTCTTTTTCAACTTAGAAGAAGAGAAGCATTTTCTCAGAGTTTTGTTTTCTAAAAAAGTTGAAAAAGTGAATGGACTCATAGAAGCAAGACATACCAGTAGAGGGCGAGGGTGGCGTGGTAGGAGGGGAAGGCTCTGAGAGCCTCATGCATGACTATCTTGTCACCCTGACAGAGCTTCTCTGGGAACCAGGTGAGGTTACTGCTACATACAGGCATATTACCAGGTTCAGGGTTACACACATCCAGCAGGTAGGGCCTTGGGAATACCACCAGCAACTTTATCACTGCTACCAACAACCCTGTCATACTTCCCCCCAGCAGGAAGGTACCTGAGGGACACCCACTTGTGCATTAATCTCACTCTTTACTGGGCATTTACCCAAGGCCTCTTTAGTACTAAGGTCATCACTTGTTTGTAAAAGGTCTGCTTTGGGTTACATTTTATAAGAAAAGACTGTGAAGCTTTACTGTCCATCAGTAGATACATGAGTGTTACAGAATAAGTTATGTTGATCTGAATTCACTGTTATATTTAAAATGAGACCTGATGGGGGTCAGGATATATTAGAAAACCACTCCCATATAACTCTACCACCTTAACACTTGCTTCATGTTGTTTTACTGCTGATTATAGCTGTAGTATTTAAAGTAGAGGTGGTAACCTTTCAAAAATTTTTTTTTTTTTACATCCTGCCATATACAGATCACAGTGGTATGATGATAATGCTAGAATGTAGAGGTCAAGTCCAAGTACTCACATATGAAACGTGGGATTCTTCTGGCCCAGAGGGGAAATGTGAAGCAGGTGCTCTCTACCTTTTTGACTTTATGAGGTGGGAACTGCGACCTCATCACCTCCACCAAGATGACCTAGCAATGATATGAAGATATTAGACTGTGATTGTGCCTGTATGGAGTTGTCATTCACAAACATCAGCATCTGCCATCTTGACTAATTCAGAATTATATTTTGGAAAATTTATGAATTACCAGGCAATATGAAACAATATCACCGCTATCAACCACTCACCACGCAACAGGGCACTACGATGGCACATGTAAAGAAGATAGACTCTGGCAAGGTGAAGGTGACACTGGAGGTGAGAGTGTGGTTAACTTGGAATTCATGCAGGAATGAGATGCCTGCCAGGTCAGAGCAAGGCAGCTGCAGAACCTCCCAGTTGACCAGGCTGCAATCCTCTCGTAAACTGGGATCAAACCTGTTGGTTCACCGATCCTTGTAGAAGAGTTGTATTTACCTAAATACAAACTTGGCTTTATGTATTTGTTTTTCCATATTTGTTCACCATTTCTTACATTAGTGAGGTAGCACCATTCTCTACTGGTTATGTGTATTGCACCAAAACCACAACCCCTATTGACAACTAGGTCCCATAGACCTTTCCGAGGTTTACTGTGGCTGCTTCATATCCTCTTGTTCTGTCAACTGACAGCAATTTGCCCCCTTCACACCACATCATTTAAGTTCATTTTATCACATGCATGTCTTTCACCTTGCGTATTCAGACTCCGAGCACTCAAAATATTTTTCATTACATCCTTTTGTCTTCATTTTTGTCTCCCCTTTTCCTTGTTCCTTCCACTTTTGATACATAAATCCTCTTTCAACCTCTTGTCACACTTCCTCCGTGTGTTCAAACCATTTCAGTACACCCTCTTCAGCTCTCATCCACACTATTCTTACTGCTACACCTCCCTCTTACTTTTTTATTACTTACTCAATCAAACCACCTCACACCACATGTTGTCCCCAAACTTTTTAGTTCCAACACATCTACCCTCCTCTAGACATCCTCCATACAGGCCATACTTCTCACCCACACATCATCACTGGGACTACTATACCTTCAAACATACTAGCTTTCACCCTCCCAGGTAATGACCCCCTTTCCAATTATTCCTCAATGCTCCTAGAACCTAATATCTCATTTCCACTTTGTTATTCCATTCATTGCCATGTTCACCCCCAGTTATCAAAAACACCACTTCCTCCAAATTTTCTCCATTGAAACCACATCCCAGCTAACCTGTCACTCTACCTCACTAAACCTTGCTTGAATTCTCAATTTCCTCCTTTTGCAAACTCCAAGACACAAACACCATTGTTTGCAGTTTCTTACTTGAATCTGTCAATATTATGATATCAGCAAACAACAACTGACTCAATCCGCAGGCCCACCCTATCACCCTGTACAGACTGCATTGATCATACCTTTCTCCAAGGTCCATGCATTTACCTCCCTCACCACCCCATTCATCTATTAAACAGCCATGGTGACAACTTACCTGAGGCAGTAGTTGAGACCACAGAGAGCTGCTGTGAGGAGAACATCAATGCAGGATAGAGGGAAAAGTAGGGGGTTCCTGACTGTGACCACACTCTGCCCCTCTCTTGCCTTCACCATGCCTTCCAGTTGTTGACCTCCCTCCTCCCACGTGCTCATGCTGCAATAGAGAAACCTAGAAATAATAAGTTGTGTAGCTCTACCAACCACATCCTTGTGAAGCACTCATCAAGTGGCATTCCCATTAGGCACTCACACCCACATCCAGATACGGCATTAAACAGCCTCTTTCCATGTAAGGCATTCCACATCCCCATCCATTTAAGGCATTCACCAACCATGTCTTGTGTAGGTTTGTATGATGGATGCAGCACCACCAGGATACAGTACTACACTACTGGGAGTCATGTAGTTTTTTTTTTTTTTTGACCTATCAGCTGGATAGTCCTTGTAGGTGCCTGGCACTGTTGCAAATGGGTAAGTGACAAGCTTAGACGCTTACCCCAGCAGGTAGCAGCAAGGAGTACCCAACCGTAATGGTACAGGACATGTCTATTGGCCAGAGCTTATCCATGTAGCTAATAGGTGGTTGGGTTTAGATGCCAGCCCCCTGTCCTTTGGGGCAGCAGGAAAGGGACGCTATACACCATCGTCCTGTAGACCACCAGGTCGGTAACACCACATTACCAGTTCTGAAAGTCACTAGAAGGGGGACGCTACCTATCACCGGTCCTGTAGGTCACCAGGAGGGGAACGCTACCTACCACCCGTCCTTTAGGTCACCAGAAAGGAGACTTTGCACATACCATCCTTGCTGCAGGTCAACAGGAAGGGGATTGTGCACACGACCCGTAACTGGGAACACCTTTGCCTTTAAAATAGTTCCTCACTAAGACTACCATGACAGGTGTTTAATGCATCCCTGTTGCCGGTCATTTGTGTCAAGACTGAATCATAAATGTTCCTAAACGCATCGTAGTTGTTACAAGAAATCACCCTCTACCTGCCTCCGGGATTCGAATTGTTCATCATACTTACAGTTTGCAGTAGGTAGTGTGAAGCGTCGGATAGTGTGAGTGGTCTACAGGTGCAAACCACTAAAACTGGTGCAACGCTGCTGTTAGCGAGACCACTCATGATAACATCTGATAAGGAGAGGATATTATCACTACTCTTACTGGATGGTTAAGGTGGTGGCCCGCCCCTGTTACAGGGCAGCCCTCTGGTGGTGGAATGTCCATGGTGCTGGTCTGTCCCTTGTGTTGGCTTGCTCTTAGTACTGACCTGTTCATGGTGCTGGCCTACTGATGGTACTGGTATGCCCCTGATAGTAAGTACTGTAGTAACTTTATCAGTGAATATCCTTACTATTGAGTAATCATAATGCTGGGTGACGTCATTACTGAGTACGTCTAAAGTTGGTGTAATTAATCAGGTTATCGTAAGTTTGTATGTAGCAGTATCCTTGTTATCTAGATCTACCGAGGTCCACGGAATGCCGGCTAATCTGTTTCTACTGATAACCTCTTTTTTTTTTTTTTTTAGTCTCAACTGTGACTGGCCTTACCTGTGGCGTAACGGTGGCCAGCTTTTCCTTTGGCACAGCTGTAGCTGGCCTTACCTGTGGCGCAGTTGTGGCCAGCATTACTTATTGCGTAACTGACGTGATGCACTTGGCACGATTGTGTCTGGCCTTACCTGCGGCACATCGTCTAGTATGAGAGCAGTAAAAAACAGCACTATATCACAGAGCGGTATTGAAGCATCAACCAATCCCAGCGGTATATTTGATAATCATAAAGCATTATGTAAATAGCCAATCGTAGGACGAGTCAAAATGATTTTACGTACGTAGTTTTCGATTTTTTTTAACAAGGATTAGGTGGATGTAAGTCAAGCTAAGTTACAAGAAAAAAAATGAGAACTATTATGATCTATTAAAATTGATTAATCCTGTAATTGGCTGATGCTTAATACAGTCCTGTGATTAGGCGATGCTCGTATACCCCCTGGGAGCTGGGACTGACTGGTAGTTAACTACGGGGGTCATGGAGGAGAGTTGTCTTTATATTGGAAATGTTTGACCAAGTGATGTGGATAACTTAAGTGACTGTTTAGATATTACAGTGTCGTGTGACGAACACTGCTGGTGATTTGGTGTCAAACGATGAAGCTGGTTTAGTGTTGCAGCTTGGATGATAACACGTCGGGAATGTTTACGTTTTTTGTCTGGCCATAATGAACAATGCTGTATCCAAGACTGTATCCCAGGAGAGATATTCACACCCACACGACCGTGTAACTTTGTTTTTTTAGATTTGTGAAAATATTGCACTGATTTGTGTTTAAACACGTGCTTTGCAGCAATTGAAGAAAGTGCAGAGAAGGTTCTTTACAAGTAAACCTGTCCTATGTAAGCTCGTAATGGTAAGTAAACTCGAAGTTACATTGATTGTATTTTGTACTGTGACATCTTCGCACATTTTGATACTAGCTTCCATGAATGTTTTAGATTTCTCGTGGCCCTGTGTACTTATTTCGGACTATCCATTATACGTATTAAGTATGAAGATAGCAGTAATGCCAGAAATACTTTGCGTACTCCGAAATGTGAAATGCTGTCACATGGTGACCAACAATATGCATATAATTCGAATGCTTCCTTCCCAAGCATTTAACTTACATTTTTAGAAGCACATGCGCTTTTTGTTTGCCGCAGATTAAAATATGTCTGAGAGATTGGTTCTTGTAAGAACTACGGTGTTGTGTATATACTTTACAAGGTTACGTTTGGCTCGGTTGCATGGAGGCTAGTTAATATTATGTAGTTACACTTTAAAAATTATATTTTGAAATCACATATATATATTATCCAAACATATGGATGTTATGTCCATTCCCGCAGTTTAACCCAAGAGAAGTTCAAGGGAGAAATGCATTCCTTCCTAACTTGATAAATATATCAATAATACTGTATGGTATTCTTTCTTGATTTAACAGTTATGTTCGGAAGGTATACCATTCTTACCCAACACTTAGGTAAGAAAAACATACTATCCTTTCCCAACAGTTTCATCAAGAAGGTATCCCATCGTTACTCGACGGCTAGGTAAGAAAGATATCCCAGCATTACCCATCAGTTACGTCAGGAAGCTATCCTGTTCTCACTCATCAGCTAGGTCAGGAAGGTATCCCTTCTTGACCTTACTGTCAAGGAAGTAAGGTAAGTCTTTCTTACCCAGGAGTTAGGTGTAAGAAAGGTATCACATTTGACTTTTAAGCTAACGACCCCCCGAAAAAAAAGTGTCTATTTAGATACAAAAGGTAAGGAAACAACTTTTCAGTCTACCCTTTTAGCGTAATTATTGCTTCTGATGTATTGACAGTGTCTATAAATCATATGAAACACATAAAGATGTATTTTCGTAATACGGTGTTATGTTCCTTTGTGTTGTAACGAGATGGCCTTACCTTAGTCACAGTCGTCATTGTAAAGATTTTTAATGGAAATTTCTTTTGACTGTAAATCACGTTTATGTGCTTTGTGAGAACAGTTTATTTCCAGTGACATTACAGAAATTTAGACTTACGGTTTTTTTATCTCGAAACTTAGTCATGATAAAAATGCCGCCAGCACAATAATCCCTGCGTAAAAATGTTTAGAGTAAAATGGAGGCACAGGAGACATGAATCCCATCCAACCCTTGTTGGGCACACATATTTGTAGATAAAACGAATCTTGGAAGCGTAGGTAGGGAAGACGTCATTTTGTAATTGTTCACGCACCATTAGGTAGGTCTCAACTCCCGTAGCTTCTCACTAATTAGGCTGGGTTTAGTTACAGGGAAATATGTATATGTTCTTCCGCCTTGAGTTGTTCTTCATATGAGTTAATTAGCCTCAAGAGAAGGTAAGCTGGATGTTGACAAACTGGATATAAGCCCCACACAAAGAAATGTGCTTAGTTTACAGACACAAACTCTAATGAACGTGAACTTTTGTTTCTAATTTAAGTAAACTGCCACATGGAGAAACTAAGATAAAATATGCGAGATTTAACCTGATAACCTCAAACTTTATGATGTCATCGTTTTCTGGACCAGAGCTCATTGATAATGAACGGAATTTGCCGCTTTGTTAACGCGTATAAAGCATTTAGAGGAAATATTTTGCGAACCAACACAAACCCTCGTACAAATGGAAAGACAAACACAGACAGTCAAACAACAAAAATGGGGGCTAGAGGGAACACGCACACGATTAAATGTAAAGCAGTGAGGCTGTGCAAGAAAGCCTCTGTATGATAATTACCTAGAGGGAAATAAGCTACTGAGATCTTTCTGTGAAGAAGACATGGGAATCGATGACTAAACTGTCCTCAGAGCTTCACATCAGACCTAAGACAAATTGTCTGCTGGCAAACAATGTTTTACATTCAATTCTGTAAGACGATATGGTTGCGTAGCTGTTCAACGCATATATAAAATCATAATTGGATAATTCCTGTCATGCTCGTAAGGCTTTACAGGAAGCTGTCGAGTTCAGAATATTTCCTCGTAAGATGCAACACCTGCTTACAATAGGCCATAACAAGAAGCGGGTCAAGAAACATATTATGATGGATTTGAATATGTACTTTATTAGTATAAGGTTATGGATAGTTGGAGTTCACTAGATAAGGAAACTGAATGTTGGCGTTAGGTGTATGTTTACAAGACTGCACATGCACACCTTCCTGCCCCAGATGTCCCTTGTATCCCTAAAAGGC
>JAUUDZ010033252.1:0-10942 GCA_032361705.1 Panulirus versicolor
AATTTTGTGGGGCCTAGATGTGGAAAGGGAGCTATGGTTTCGGTGCATTACACACGAAAGCTACAGAATGTGTGTGAACGAATGTGGCCTTTGTTGTCTTTTCCTTGCACTACCTCGCAGGTGTGCAGGGGAAGGGGGGTGCCATTTCATGTGTGGCTGGGCGGCGACGGGAATGGATGCAGGCAGCAAGAATGAATATGCATATATGTATATATGTATATATGTAAATGTCTGTGTATGTATATGTATGTATATATTGAAATGTATAGCTGTGTGTGTGTGGGCATGTATGTATATACATGTATCTGTGCATGTGTGGGCATGTATGTATATACATGTGTATGTGGGTGGGTTGGGCCATTCTTTCGTTGGTTTCCTTGCGCTACCTCGCTAAAGTGGGAGACAGAAACAAAGTATAATATATAATATATAATTAAAAAATGTGACAGATAGCTGAAGAAGGTGTGCTGAAATGGTTTGTACATATGGAGAGAATAAGTGAGAAGAGGTTAGGAATAAAGTATGAAAATAACATAAAATCTGTAAAGATAAGAGTGAAAAGAAACTGGCTTTCGACCACACCTCTAAACTGATCCAAACTGGGCAATCTTTCTGAATGTTTACTTGCTCCCTAAAAAATGAAATCCAAAATATAATTTTCACCTTGTGAATACCTCTATTTTATAGAATACTGAAGATAACAACCATAAGAAGGCAGTGTGTTTTCTCTACACTTATGTGGGAGGGTGTACAGTGTGCCCTAGATGGCAGCATGGGTTCTCTTTTCTTAATATATGAATACAATAATCACGAATTTTTCTAGGAGTGATTTTGTTCTATATTTATATCTCCATGCCTGTTCCCACCTGGAACTCCCTCATCAAGGGGATGGCTATGGCAACAGATTTTTTTCTGCATACACCTTAACACATTACACGTTTTATTTCTTATCAGGAAGATTCCTTAATGTACTTTTTACATAAACATATTACATTCTGCATGTATTATTTACACATCTACTTATCATGTACACACACAAAATAGTATTCATATTAAAGATAAATAATCATTTTTCTTTAAAAACAAAGTTAAAGAGAAAATTTTTCTTTTACTCTCAAAATGACTTTTATAGTTGCAGCATAAATTTAGCTTCCCACAGTAGCATATATTTAGCTTCCCACAGTAATGACACTATCACACTTTCTTGGATGTTTTATGAATGTCTATAAAACAATAAACAAGTAAGCACTAAGGAAAGCCAAGAAAAAAATCTAAAGGGAACAGAATGTTCATCAGATTGTAAAACTTGAAATAGCAATCATAACAAAAATACAGATGGATTGAATTACAGGGTGACCCAACAGTTGCTGTGTGCCTACACTACAAACGATAAAACCACCTTAGTATCATTGTTACAACAAATGGCCAATGAAACTTTTGACATATAGGGCCTGACCTCCCCATCCTCACATCCTCCTCTCCTTCCTTTCTCATGCAATGTCTCCAGCATTTCTTCAAACATTAGCATATCCAGATGGTTAAAGGTGTTAATGCAAAAATGGTTTTGTTACTTGAGGTTCACGCATTTCTGGTGGAACAGGTGTTAAATAGTGCAGACCAACATAAAGACAAAGTGCAACAAAAGCGTGCTGAAAAGTATCCTGACACTCCTATACCACATCGCAATGTAGTGGAGCAGTTAATTGTTACGTTATGTGAAACTGGATTAGGTGCAGACACACCGAGATCCAACAGGTAGGCAGTATGAATAAAGAACATAATGGATATAACAACCTGCATGATGGAAAGCTCAAAAAGTCCATTGTAAGTTGGTACAGCACACTGGTATCTCATATAACAGCACACACAGAATGCTGTAGAAGCAGTTGTACCTGCATCCCTAAAATATGTAACATTAGTGCATGAACTGAAAGAAAGGAACAACATCAAGCTTGCATGCCAATGCTTTAGACTTAAGTACTACCAACGGAGAGGACGTTCTGGACATTACATTCTTTGATAATGAGGCATAGTTTCTTTAATCTGGTTACATCAACACCCAAAACAGCTGCATTTGGTCGGTGACTAATCAGCATGAGATCATGGAGAAACCCTTACATGATTAGAAGGTATGCAGGTGGTGTGCCATAATCACAAAATCAAATAAAGAGACTATATTCTTCAGGGACATAATCTACTCGGAACATCACTGTGAAATGATTCTCTTCCACTTCACAGGACATTTGAATAAGGACAAAACTGTTTAAAGCCTCTTCCAACAGGTCGATGCTACTGCCCACAAAGGTCATGTCTCCATGAAGCTACTGCATAATGTGCTCTGGGACAGAATAATTTCAAAGGACATTTGGCTACCAAGGTTGCCAAACCTTACAATGAAAGGCACAGTTTACAGAGACAATCCTCATACTCTCCCTTCAAAGAAGGAAGATATGGCAGTTTTCATCAGGAACATCTCTATGATTGATTCATTGCATGTCTTTGCAAACAAAATTAGACAATTAGATGAGCACCTTCAGACACATGGGTGTCATTTCCAAAATTAGACAATTAGATGAGCACCTTCAGACACATGGGTGTCATTTCCAACAATTGTTTTACCTTAAGTAAGTATTATTAATGTTCAGAGACTCGCTGAATATACCCATCATGAAAAGTAAGTAAACAGAGACTTTTGGCTCACCCTGTATAAACAAAAATTTTCAGGATCTACAAGTGCACAAACTTACTTTCAATTAAACAGAGATCAAAGATGGATTTCCAATCTGACCACAGTTTCCATTTCCAAGAAGTTAATGCATGTGTCTACAATGTACAGCAATGTGAGATATGGAAGTCCTACCGCAGATAGGGAGTTTCATGATGTATGTGACCATTACTAATAACAAAAGTATCACTTAAGACATGAATCCTGAGTTTGGGGCAGGAAGTACAACACATGGAGAGAAAATTAAACCAATGGTATTCAAATATTTGGAGATTTGCGTGGCTATATAAACCCAAAAATATCAAAGAAAGAATAGAACAATTCTAAAAGTGTGTTACCATATTTTGGTTGATTTTCTTTTTTTTGCTACCTAGAGTAGCTGAGATCCTAAAAACTATTTTAACAATCTTCTCCATCAGAAGACTGACTTAGCACTCATTAGATTTAAAAAAACAATCTCATAAAACACTCAGCTGTTTGCTTATGAGTGTCACAACAGGATGGTCTATATTAGTGGGCTATCTGAAGAACTGAACAACTTCCTTAGAGTAGCAGCGATTCCTCTGTCAGGTTCAGCTACCTGATATGGTAGGACAGCATAACATCTGTCTTCTAATAATAAATAGTAAAGATAATTCATAAAACTATTAAATAAAAAGGCAATTCATGGCATTCTACAGATACTTCTAAAGCCATTTACATTATATACATATGAACTATATGCCAGCAATCTGCACTGACTCACCCTCTTCCTTCAGCTGCTTTCTATAATTTTTACGAGTATTTTGGAACCAGGTTTTAACAACAGCGTAATCAACCCCCAACTGATTGGCAATGGCCATTTGTTCAACAGGCTCTGGGAAGTTGTCATGTTCAAAATGGGCTTCCAAGATATCACGCTGGTTTCCAGTGAAATATGTTGGAGTTCGTCTTCCTGAAATCAAAGGTAAACTGTATGACCAAAAAAGATGACCAAGAAAGAACTGATTCCATACTTATACATTGCAAACTGTTTTTCACTTACTGCCTGAGCAAAATTGTTCATAAGATCATACAAGAACCAATTCCCTACACATGAAAACTGCAACATTTTTTTCTCAAACATGTGTATCTTTACATGCGGTTCTCCACATACACAGGAAATATGGATTTTCTTAAACATAAATATTTATTGTAACTTTACTTACTATGTTACATGTCTAATCTGATTCTTTTTGCATAATCAATTGGGTGGTTTTTGTGCCCAATACCATGATACACTTCTGAGTAATCACACATTTTTTTTCTTTAAACCTAAAAGTTGCTTTCACTTTAGTGAGGGAATTTCAAGAAAAAAAGAGCAACTGCTTCATTTGCACATATTACCACTCTTAATGTCATGTATAATATGCTAAAGCTGAAACCTATCATCAAATGCTTAGCTCTACATACTATTCCAAGGTTTACCATGACTGTATCATATGCCCTAGCTCAGCCTTCTACCAGCACTCTGCCCCAGTAAACTGTCTACATGCAATTTACTTTTCTTTGCACACTTATATCCAAATGAGTGTTCAGGCTCTGATATTGAAATTTGTACTGGTAAACACATACCTTGTGGTCTTTACCTTCTTGCCCCTTCTGCAGGACATTCTTATAACACAGGAAGCTGGCCACATCCACTATAAGGAGCCACAGGTAAAAAAAAATGTGGCAATGTGTGTGTGTGTGTGTGTGTGTGTGTGTGTGTGTGTGTGTGTGTGTGTGTTTTGGGTGAACACACGCAAACTGTAGAGTGTTCAGAGTTCAGGACCATTTTGGGCATAAAGGCAAATAGGCAATATGAGTTGCAAAATGAAGGAATTAACACCAAGGATAGAGGAGGAAGAACTTCCCACATAATCTCTGCGAGTTGTCAAAGGAAATCAAATGGGAAAGGAGTGGGAGGTTTGAAACTCTCCTCTTCTTGAATCTCAGTTTCTAAGAGTTGGAAGAGAAAATGGAGTCAAGTAAGGAGTGCTCATCCTCCTCAAAGGCTTAGACTGGAAAGTCTGAATGTGTGTAGATGTAAAAAAAAGTTTAGAAAAACAGAGGGAAGGAAGCAGTCATTCTAGCTCCGAGTGACACAAAGCTCAAGGGTAAGGGGGAATATTGGTTTTGCAATGTTTGATGGGTAAAGTCATGGGTTAGTGTGAGGGAGAGAGCTAAGGAACTGTTAGCCCTTTTGTTGATGGAGTTATGTGACTGCATCAAAAAAGGTAAGGAAGCAAGCCACTGACCAATGTGGATACATATGAAACCGGATTATAAGAGGTGGATGATTATTAGTGCTTATGCACCTAGAAGTGTGAGGAGTGTGGATGAGGTAAGTGTTTAAGGATGAGCCGATCAGAAGTGTCAGCAATTCTGAAGCACAAGATTGGTATCAATTATGGGATATATGAATGCAAGGTATCCCTGGAGATAGAGGAGAAAAATACTTCCCAAGTATTCCCTGTGTCTTAGAAGGCGACTGAAAGCGGAGGGAGTATGGGGCTGGAAATCCTCCCATCCCGTTTTTTACTCTTCCAAAAAAAGGAACAGAGAAGGGAGCCAAGTGAAGATATTCCCTCTAAGGCTCAGTCCTCTGCTCTTAATGCTACCTCGCAAATGTGGAAAACGGCAAGTATGTGCAATGAAAAAACTGAATGCAAGAGTGGGTAACGTGGCAGTTAAGGGTACAACTGAGGACCATGGGGTACTCAGTGATGCGATTGAAATTGGTGAGCAGCTTGAGGAGTTGTGTGCAGAAAAAGGCCTTGTGACGGAATACCTGGTTTCAAAACAAGGAGAATTAAGTAAATGTGGTTGAGTTGGGTTGTCAGTCAGCAGGTATTTTTTTTCATTACTTAATCATACATACACTGACAAGGACAGAAGAGATTAGAAATGCTGTGGAAGAGAAGAAAAAGGCATATGGTAGATAGACTGACCAGAAAGGAAGCTAAATATGAAGAAGCAAAGCGTCTGCTGCTTCCTTCTCCATTCTTAATGTTTCTTCATTAGTCTCTATATACACCTGTTCTGCATTACTGCAATTCTTTGGAAGATTGTTAATCATAAGTACGATACACTTCCTATCCACGGCAATCTTACCCATTATGTAATGTCTGAGGTAACCATCTACTGATATTTCCTGCAATATAATGGAATCCACCATCAAGATGGCTAATCCCCCTCCTTTACTTTCTCAATCCCTTTTGCTCTTGTGCACCCCTTTGGACAGACTAGGGTTGAGTTAAGTTTGAGAGTTTTGTCTCCACATCACTCCAATTCACTCCATCCTGCACATATCTTACACCATCTTACATGCTACTTCCTTTGTACCCAAGGAACCCCTTCTATCTTTCTGAGGCTTCCCTTGCACTAAGGAACCTGGACTCTGCTAGCAGTTGGTTACATCATATGCAAGTCAGCTTCTGTAAGGATGTATCATCATGAATAGATGGAGAGGATATAGTTGTTTTAAGGACCTTCTAACTCAAAAAGTTTAAAATCACCTCTCTCCTGGATGGACTGCAGCCTTGAAGCTGCAGGAGCCCTTTAAAAGGGTCCTGGGTTGTATAATAATAATGACGATATTATATCCAGCAAACCTGTAATGGCTCTGACTGGTACATACAATTAGTTGCTTGTACCAACACAGTTACCATAAAAACTTAATTCACGTTGTGTTTAGAAATGGCTCTGCTTTAAAATATGTAGATTAAAATAAATTTCACACCTAAGTAACAATCCATGCACACTACACTGGAAGTCATGGGTCAGCAAACGGATTAATTATAACCATAGAAGTAAAAGATGACCTATGAGTTCTTCTTGCAGGACTTACAATCTAGAAAAAAAGAGATTAAGAAACACTGGGAAGTCATGTCTTATACTTACTCTTATACCCAACTGGATCAAATGACTGCCAAAGCCTTTTGTTGGGGACATTACGAGTACTTCTTGTTCTATGAATTACTGGTGTCTCAGTGGTCACAGCAGGTTGAGGTTCCTGAGGTGCAATCTGAATTGGAATCATTGGTAGAATTGGCACATACCTCTTCTTGCTTGTTACCTAATAACAGAAGCAAAGTTAGATACCCATTATTTTCAAAAGCATGGCAATGAAATATCTTTTTTTCTAATTCTATATGGCTAAGGTACAGTTTATGAAATATTCTTTCAAATATTATGAAGGCTAGCAATGACAAGAAAAACAAGTGGGAGTGGGTAAGGAATGGGTGGTATTTTGGGAAGCAGTGATGGCATGTGCAAGAGATGCATGTGGCATGTGAAAGGTGGGAGGCGAGCAGATTAGAAAGGGTAGTAAGAGGTGGGATGAAAAAGCGGAGGGAAGAAAAAGCTGTAAGTTTAAGAGAAAAGAGAGGAATTTGGACTGCACTTACAGGGAAGGAGTACAAAGGATTGGGAGATGTATACGAAAAAGTGGTAGGAGGTCAAAAGTAAGGTGCAGGGGTTGAAAAAGAGGGCAAACGAGAGTTGGGGTGAGTGAGTATCAATAGGCTTTAGGGAGAATAAATAGATGTTTTGGACAGAGGTAAATAATGTGTGAAAGACAAGAGAACAAATGGGAACATCAGTGAAGGGGCAAAAGGATAAGTGATAACATGTAGTGATGATGTGTGGAGATGCAGTGAGCATTTTGAAGGACTGATAAATATGCTTGATGATAACAGTGGTGGATACAGGGTATTTTGGTCGGGGTGGTATGCAAAGTGAGATTGTCATGGAGAGTGGTTTGATGGGGAGAGAATAGGTGGTGAAAGCCTTGTGGAAGATGAAATGTGGCAAGGTGGTTGGAATGGATGTTACTGCAGTTGAATCTATTGATTGGTTGGTAAGGATATTCAATGTATGTAGGGATCATGACAAAGTGCCAAAGGATTTGTGGAATGCATTTATAGTGCCACTGTATAAAGGCAAAGGGGATAAAGGTAAATGCTCAACCTAAAGAGTTAAAAGTTTGTGAAGTAAACCAGGCAAGTTGTATGAGAAGGTACTGATTGAGAGGGTGAAGGTATATACAGAGCATCAGATTGGGGAGAAGCACTGTGGCTTCAGAAGTGGTAGGGGAAGTGTAGATCAGGTGCTTGCTTTAAAGAATGTGAGTGAGAAATACTTGGAAAAACACATGGATTTATATCTGACATATATGGATCTGGAGGGGGTATATGACAGGGTTGATAGAGATGCTTTGTGGAAGGTCTTAAGAATGTATGGTGTGGGAGGTAAGCAGCTTGAAGCAGTGAGAAGTCTTCAACAAAAGTGTACAAGTAGGAGGAGAGGATAGTGAAAGGTTCCAAGTGAAGGTTAGTCTGTGGAAGGGGTGTATGATGTCACCATGGATGTTTGATTTGTTAATGGATGGGGTGGTGAGGGAGGTAAATACAAAAGTCTTGAAGAGAGGGGCAAGTATGCGGTCTGCAGGTATGAGAGGGCGTGGGAAGTGAGGCAGTTGTTGCTCACTAATGATACAGCACTGGAGGCTGATCCAAGAGAAAAATTGCAAAAGCTGGTGACTGAATTTGGAAAGGTGCTAAAGGAGAAAGTTTACAGTAAATGTGAATAAAAGCAAGGGCATTAGTTTCAGCAGGGTTAAAGGGTAAGTTAGTTGGGAAGAAATTTTGAATGGAGAAAAATAGGAAGAGGTATTGTTTTAGTTATCTGGTAGTGAATTTTGCAGCATATGGAACCACAGAAGTGGAAGTGAGGGGGAGGGGGTGAAGGTACCGGGGGCAATGAAGATTGTGTAGAGAGAACATTAAATCAGAGTGCAACATGGGTATGTTTGATCGAAGAGTGTTTCCAACAAAATTATACGGTTGCGAGGCATGGGCTTTAGATACAGTTGAGCAGAAAAGGGTGGATGTGTTGGAAATGAAATGTTTGATGACAATATGTGGTGTGATGTGATTTTATCGAGCAAGTAATAAAAGGGTAAGAGAGATGTGTGGTAATATAAAGAGTGTGGTTGAGAGAGCAGAATAGGGTGTGTTGAAATGGTTTGGACATATAGAGAGGAAAACTTGACAAAGAGGATATATGTGTCAGAAGTGGAGGGAACAAGGAAAACCAAATCAAAATGGAAATGGAAGGATGGAGTGAAATGATTCTGAGTGATCAGGGCCTGAACACACAAGAGGGTGAATGACATGCATGAAATAGAGAGAATTGGAATGATGTGGTATGCTGCAGTCAACATGCCATCAATGGACTGAAACAGGGTATGAGAAAATTCCAAGGTAAACCACAGAAAGGTCTGGGGTATCTTGATGTGGACAGCAACAATGGTTTCGTTACATTATACATGACATCCTGTGTATGGATGTGAGCAAATGCAGGCTTTCTTCATCTGTTTTCTGGCACTACCTCACTGATGCTAACAGGCCTTAAAGCCTTCACAGAGTATGGTGGAAGGGTAAGAAGAATATCTGCTAGTCTAAAATGCATACACTTGGCTCAAACCATGCTTGATACACATACTTGTTTTATAAGCTACCTATCTTGAAAAAACTAAATAATGCCTCAAAAAGCTGCTTCATACAAAAAGCCTACACTCGAAGCACATACAATGAGGATGAGGTGTATCTATCCACAGCTATCTCAAAACAAGATAAATCAAACATCATCCATCAATGGTAATTGTTACACTTTTTAAAGTACATAGCACAATGGTGAATGAAGAGCTACCTTTACCACCATAATTCTTTCATATCTCCACCCATAACTTTAAAATAAAACCATTCTTATGCCATACAACTCTCATACTATGTACATTACCTGGTGGGACACTTGTGAGTCTTGGGTGATCATCTGATCTGGGATATCAGTGTTCTCCTTCACATTTTTCAAACCATCAGTTGAGCTGTGATTTTTACTGCATGAATTCAACTCTGCAAAATAAGTAGAAAATGAGTTCTTACTTTTCTAGGTCAATAATCAAGGAAGGAGCAAGCAAGAGCATACACAAAGCTCTCAGACTCTAGGCCAGCTGCATTTGGATTGCACACCACACGAACTGAAAGGATGTACCATGGAACACTTGTCCCACCTGTATTACAGCCCAGTTATTGAGAGTTAAACATGAAAGCAGGGATATCATTTGGAAAATATAAAAACAGCTGTCCAAATGTAGAGTTTTCATGTCATCAACTAGATTATGTTCCAGGTTAATCTGTTTTGAACAGAGAATACCCTAAGCAAAATCCAAACTAGAGTTATGGGTCTTATGCTAATAAATTCTTTAGATGTTCAAGACAACTGTACATAACATACAGTTTTATGATTTAATGGGTCTCATGAAACCCACAAGTTACAATCCTGGCTACATTCCAGACTTAGCTTATCATAAAAGGTATAACTCTGGCAAAATCTAAACTTGAGTTATGGGCCTTATGCCAATAAATTCTTTATATCCTGGGAAATAACCGTATAAAGTATATAATTTGATGTGCTTGATGTGATCCTTATGGGTCAGGCCACACATATTTCCAGTTACCTTCACTTACCCAGGGTGGGACTCATACATCACACAAATGTATGATGGATGGAAAGATGGATAAACAGATGGATGAATAGCAGACACTGAACAATGATGATGACTAACAAAGTAGTCCCTTGTGCCTGCCATGCTATACATGTGACAAAAATAATAAGCTCAAGAATAAGTAACCTCATCACCACTAGAAACTGCACATCACTACAAGGAAAGTTTTCTTATTCACTATTTACAAGGACTGGGCTGTGCTACAAATGACGGTATGCCAGCTACAAGATCATTTCCTTTACACAAGTTACTATACAATTATTTGACACCATATAGACGTTCCAAAATAATATAAGTATCCTCAATCAACAAGAGTATGAAACAATAGCAAAGGTGTGAAAAATACAAACTATTAAAAACGTCTTCTTTCTCTTCATACCTGTATAGTTTCTTGAGTTACTGAGGCAGTCGGAGCCGTGCAGGGAGTGCTCATCCTCCTCAAAGGCTCAGATCAGGGTGTCTAAATGTGTGTAGGTGTAACCAAGATGAGAAAAAAGGAGAGATAGGTAGTATGTTTGAAGAAAGGAACCTGGATGTTTTGGCTCTGAATGAAAAGAAGCTCAAGGGAAGAGGGGAAGAGTGGTTTGGGAATGTCTTGGGAGTAAAGTCAGGGGTTGGTGAGAGGACAAGAGCAAAGGAAGGAGTAG
>JAUUDZ010033263.1:0-10942 GCA_032361705.1 Panulirus versicolor
ATATTCCTTTTTTCATACTTAATCACAATTTTCCACATTAGTGAGGTGGTGCCAGTAACAGACAAAGAAAGGCCACATCCAATCACATCCACTCTCTAAGTGTCATGTATAATGAACCAAAATCACAGCTCCCTATCCACAATCAGGCCACACAGATCTTTCCATGGTTAACTCTGGACACTTTACATGACTTGGTACAGTCGAGTGACTTCATGTCAACCCAGGTATAACAAATCAACTCCAATTCACTCTACCCCATGCATGTTTTTCACCTTTCTGCATGTTCAGGGCCTGAGCATGCAAAATCTCTTCCACTTTAACCTTTCATTTCCAATTTGGTCTCCCTATTCTTCTTTCCTCCACTCTGTCACATGTATCCTCAATTCAAACATTCTTAACTTGTTTTGTCTGTCCAAACCACATCGGCACACCCTCTTCAGCTCTTTCAAACACTTTCTTTTACTACCACACTTCTCTCTTACCTTTCCATTACTTCATCAAACCACTTCACACTACTTATTGTCCTTGAACATTTCATATCCAACATATCCATCCTCCTATGCACAACTTTTGTCTATAGGCCATGCCTCACATCCATATAACACTGGTGGGACTAATAAACCTTCAAGCATATCCATTTTTGTCCTCCCAGCTCACTTTCTCTCTTCTGACACATTCTTCAGCACTTCCAAAAATTTTGCCCCCTCACCCACCCTATGACTCCCTATCATTTCCAAGGTCCATTTGCTACCATGTCCACTCCTAGGGACCTACAGCACTTCACTTCCTCCAAGTTTTCTCCATTTAAACTCACATCCCAACTAACCTGTCTCTCAAACCTGCTAAACCTAATAATCTTGATTTTGTTCACATTTACTCTCAACTTCTTTATTTCACACACTCTTCCAAATTTACTTGAATCTGCCTCCAGAGCAATATCACCAGCAAACAATAACTGACTCACCTCAGAGGCTACCCCTCATCCCCCCAAAATTGCATACTTGTGTCTCTCCAAGACTGGCATTAACCTTCCTTACCACCCCATCCACAAAAAAATTGAACAACCATGGTGACATCACACATCCTTGCCACCGACCAACCTTCACTAGTAACTATGAGCTTAAAGGTCATACCAATGTGTATCAAACTTAAGGGTTGTACAATCATTCTCAAGGATCAGGCAGTAATGGTCTAGGGTCTTAGTATGGCATTTAAGGGTTGTAACACAGTGCTCAAAAAGTGAGTTTCAGTATGTTGCCCTTGACTGGCAGGAAGAGTCATGGTAGAGAATCTGGTGATGTTGTTAAAGTGCACTTCTGGCAATTTGACATCCCAAAGGTGTTGCTGCCCCAATCTTCGGAAGACTGTTGTGGAGCTGAACACTCATATCTCTCATTGGGCAAATGGTGATGGAAATAATTTACTGTATTGCTTCCATTCCCAAGCTGGGAAAATGACATGATAGCATAGCCCATTTGGAGGATGAAATGCTATCATCTTGATGGTCTTTGAGAACAAAAGTAGCTCCAGGAAATACTCTTGGCGGATGGTGGCTTTTAGTGGAAAGTAGGTGAGATGTTTAATGGGTCTAGTTGATTTTTTTCTTTTTGGACATGATTCAACAAAACTATTATCAAACATTTTCCATATTCTTCAAAGCCTTTCTCACTATCATTACCACAAAAAAATAACCAAATAAAATTCTGCCAGTTTGTTTGTAATCATGACTACAGAGAATTAACTTAGTATAACAAAGTCAGTGATGGTTCTGCATCACCCATAAACTACAATTTTTCCATTGCCAATCACATGAAAAAATTGGTAATCACAAAGAGGAATTTAAATTCAAAGGTAAATATCCTACATGCACAAAAAATTCATGCTACTCACAATTCTTGATCTTAAAAAAATCATATGTCACTTACCAATACTGGAATATCATTCACAGAATATAAGACAGTATAATACTGTTTGGATAAAGATACTGTATAAAAAATTACTCGCTCAAAAATGCTTATCCCATGCATTCAGCACAATGAATGTGCACCAATTCCTAAAGATCACCTAATAAGAAATACAAATATTAATCATAAATATAAACCATTATCATCCTCTTACAGTTGTAGCAGTGTTGCTGAACTGGTGACATAGTGTACTTGCTTTTCATGTTCAACTTAAGGAAAGTACACTACAGCATGATGTAGTACATATGACAATCCAGACACTGGATTACATGAGAAATATAACAAAACTAAACAATAAATACCCTGAACTATTACCTGCATTTTTTGTTATTTTTCTCAAATTAAATTTTTGAAAAATCTCAGCAGAGATTGTACTTCTAATGCTAATATTCTGGGGTTGAAATGTGATTCTGAGACCTTTTAACTCTGATATTACGATTTAAATTGATTACATTTGATATACTTCAAATACCGTTAGCTGTCTGAACAACAGTCGTTCACTATAATAAATTACGTGGTCAATTAACTTTTATAACTGGTAACGATTTAAACAGCAAGTGGGCAACAGCGAATATACACAACGTTAGTTAATCATCAGGTGTATAAAGGTTATTGTATCATGACTCAGTTACTAAAGACATCATCACCTCGTTAACAAGCTACAACGTCCAGTAATAAAGGTCCTGCCAACCCTTGAACAGGGAGGCATGACCCTCGTGAAAGATGATCTGGACTTAAATGATCAGGTAACACAGGTGGTGGCGATAGCTGAGTTTGCCTGGCTCTCACTTTGTCCCTGATCAAAAGCCTCCTCGAAAATCAAAATATGAATAAAAGAAAAATTTGGGTGCAAAATTGTTACTTTATTAGCAACGGGAGTTGGGTCGTTCCCATACAAAAAATTCAAGTTTACAAATGACTGGTTCAACATCTAATTCTAAATACTTTTATTTCCAGACTCATTATTGGAATTTTACATTTTGATTTCAAATAAAAAAAAAAATGACTCCATCATGGTATGGTACAAGTGTCTTAATCCTCCAAAAATACATGAGGAAAAATAAAAAAGATGGGTATCAAGAGTGTACAATAACTCTTCCTGTATTAAACAGATACAAATTAATAATTAGACCTTATTTGCATTTCACCCACCTACACACAAGGTTTGGAAGGACATATTCCTATGGAATCGTTAACTATAACTCTCAGCCTTGTTCACAATATTTGCACTCAATTACCAGATATATGAATAAAGACATACAACTAGTCTAGTTTGTATTCAATGGGTGGAAAAATGATGTAAGACCTCCATACATTTAACGGTGAGAAAAGAGAACCCTTATTTCGTCTTTTTTAATATAGGTAGTAGAAGAAAACCACTATATTTCAGATATAATCAGAACAGTCGTTAAGCTTGCTAATCTAATCGTCAGTGATACAAGTTTTCGTATCTATTTGCATGGACACCCCTGAGGAAACTCGAGCAGTTATTAAGTGTGGTGCTTCACCCTTAGCTTGTACTAGTTCCCCGCGATCTATCACAAGAAGGATGAACATCTGCCATGGGTTGCGCTCTGCCCCTGCCGGAGATCGAGCCAATACTACTGCATCATCAGCAAGAAGAAAACATACAAAGGAAAGAAACTAAGGCCCATAGGTATGTAGGGCGACGTCTAAACAATGATATGAATAAATCAAATATGGGTAGGCCTATGCGGCACAAGAATGGCAGAAAGAATATATTATGATAATACTGAGGTAATCTTATCTAGGCCTTGATGTACGATGAGAAGAGGTAAGGGTGAATGACACAAGAGTGGGTACAAAATTAATATTTGACGTTGCATGTGGCTACAATATACTTAACCTTGACAATGGCTGTCAAAACTCACCGTGAACGTAAAAGACACTTCACGTCACACAGTTATTACGTACAAGTACTTTTAAAATACCGAGACGCCTTCTGCTGACACTCTGAAGTCCAACTAAACTGCCACAAACTAACGGTAAATAATGGTAATAATAATTATAATCATAATAATAACAATTATGCCATAGAGAGCTACGAGAAGTTATTTGGTTGAATGTTTTGGTAAAGCTCTAAGCCTCTCTACTTTCACTGTCACAGAGGCAGGCAATGTCAAGCAATATCCGACAGCCAAAAAAGTATAACATCTTCAGGGGTTAAGGATAATCCTAAGACGAAATCCTCTCCCACTACGCTTGCCACCCTTGTTTGTATGGGAATAATACCTACATGTATGAATTTTCCGGAGGGAGAGCAGAGAGAGATGGCGAGCCTGCCTTCTATAATGCGTCAATGGCAACTGGCCAGAGAGTCTGATCAAGGCTCAAAGCCCTCCTCCTCCTCCTCGCTCGAATATTTCACCTGCGCTCCTCGCCAGCGTGCGCACATTTATTGATCTCATATCCCTCTGTCAAATACGAATTATACACAGACAACTTTCCCTGGAGGAACATAATCTACACGTTATCAAACATATTTCTTCCCGTTTATCTTCTTAAACTAGCTGTAAGGCAGATGTAGAATATTTCTTTGACACGTTGCGATGCTTGTAGGTAAACCGTGGATTTGCAAATATCAGTTCCTTGAGCACAGCGATATGATCCTTGGATACGATAGCTTTGGACTCGTAAATTTTTGGGGCAGGTCAAAAGCCAGGCCATCATACCCAAGGGTCGTGCCGTCATATTTAGATTAACATGACTTTGATTCTTTTAGGGCAAACTGAATCCGTTATTTATATATATTTCATTAGAAAATCATCTAAAAAAAAATCCGGCTGAAACAAAAGCAAACAAGGACAATGTGCACAAAACTGAATTAAACCAGTACGAGCTAGTGTGAATTAAGGGCGATTCCCTTTCATTCAATGAAACCCAGTTTCTTTCCGCTGATAAAGGTATACTTATACCATCATGGCTTCTTGAGTCTTCCTGGTCAGCTTCGATGATTATGGTAAAATTAGTTCAAGGGATCCGTTTCTGCTGAGTACAGCATTATCAGAGGTTGTTTACATATGTGGAAGGTTGCAAAGTTGTATACGTTGTATACATATCAAACACGTTTAAGAAGAAATATGTAGGCCTCTGACTGTTACATCATGATTTTTCAAAATTTTCTCAAAAATATGTCCTTATAATATTCAACAACGGGAAAGACGTCATAAATGGCCACATCAGTGCTTGTTCCCCGCTGGCGGGTGTATTTGATTCTTTTAATTCTTTGCCTCCCCTTCTTTCCTTTTTAAAAGGTATTGGATTGCCTGCTAATAAATGCTGGTGACTTTCGAATAGTTGCTTTAAGGTCACAGCACGGAAATCCTTCTTTCGAATACATGGTTCAAAATTCAAACTATAATCGTGCCCGACATTCGCCTAAGCTGTTTAGACTACGTAAGACATGGGAATGCATATCCAAGAAGGATAAACACGCTAAGAACCAGTAGCTGCTGTCATTTAGCAGTATTCCTTACATCCTGATCCTTAGTAGTGGCTGGTTGCTTGCCCCTTACACTGGTCAAGATGATAACAGAACATTAAACACAGTATACAAGTCATAAAAAGACTTCCATCAAACATAAAAGATAAGAAAGACTCCTTTACCAAATCAGCAACGACATATGTGGTTTGTAATAATATTACTGCAGACAAATCATGAGTTTGCTTGAATACGACTTAACTCTTGTTTCCGGTGAATAAAATCGTCGTACTCGCGGGGTTAAGTCGTCGTACCTCACATACACTGCAACCAGAAGACAGACCTCAGCATTAACCACAAATAAACTACGTTCTACAACACAAGAATCTTACGCCTAACAAGCCTTTGTTAGCTTTTGTGTTTAGCTGTACGGAAACGGGAGAGCCACATTACCAGAAGACCTGATGGTATATGACGAGGTTATCTGCTGGAGGACAGTGATAATATCCTATATTCTTAAAGTATACAGATGGAGCCAGGATAGTTAAATAGAGGGCTCCTTGCCAATCATCACTAAAGACAAAGACTTAGTCAAGCAGATGTCTTACATAAAAATAATCAGGACATCAAAAGGTGAACGGGCGGCAACTATGGTGACTAGACAGTGGTAATATTTCAGAACATTTGGCTACTAAGAACAATCCATTATTCTATTGCCTTGAGCAAGACGTTACGACTCTTGGGTATGGTGGCCTTGCACTGAACCTGCCCTAGCTTCCTGAACTAACATTAAAAGTCTAAAATTGTTACAAGCAAAAATGACAAAGTATATCTTTCCTAGCTCCTTACAAATTGCCAAGATACGGTCTCAACTTGCTGCTAGCAAAATGGCTGAAAGATGCCCTTGAAGGAATGATTATCACCGCTGGTGGCTTCGTCGAAGTAATCATATAACCATACGTCATATCTAAGTGCAACAGGTAACAGATTCTGGATTCACGACGCAAACTGAACCACGATTTTTCCTTTCCAATTATGGTAATTCGGGATGAAGTCTAGGTCATGGTTCTACGTCTCTTAGAACTGCACACGTGGATGTTGACGACTTCCCCAAACAGAGGGGCTCCAGAGAATATATATATACAAGGCACCTTCATGTACACAGCACACAATTTAATCCCTTGAGGAAGATGGTTCGATCCTTAAGCATGACGACACGATCCAAGAGCATGACGATACAACCCTTGGGGTGTAAAAGTCATTTCTACACTTCAGGACCTTACCGCCATGCTCAGACGCCACACAGTCGTGCTTGCGGGATCATACCGTCATGCTCAAAAGGTTAAATTCATTCTGCGAAAGAGCACAACTGCACTGCTGCCTATCACATAAAATATCGTTTTCACTGTAAAATTTCGTTCACAAAGGGTAACAACGCACAGAGCGTAGTCGATCAAAACATGTCATCGAAGAGAATTGAAAATTAATAACGGACCCACGAACTGCAAGGTTGGGATGATGTTGGGTCTAAGTCTTCGAGGAAAAAAAAAAATATCCTCACTTGGTTTCTTTTAGATTACTTATTACATAAAACCTAGAGCACAGACATGTTGCGCTGTAATCACGTTAGAGTCGTTCAAAAATCTACGGAGAACCGTTTGGCTAAATGGGAAGGTTGTTGAGCGAGTGGGTGAAGAGGGGTGGGCAGCCGTTGCTATGGCTTCGAAGCCTCGTTGTTATCCCCCTTCCAGCATCTTTTACCACATTTACGATCGCTGGTGCGAAAAATGCAAGTCCACTGGTATATAAACCAATGTAAATGTGATAATAGTAAATAATATGCTTAGTAAATAGCGTTTCTGATTTTTATCTTCACGTTTGGAATCCTCGTATCATGGCAATGTTCCCAATTGAGCAATAAGCTCATAGATAATCTTCAAGGTATAAAATTCTAATTAGACCAATTGTATATACCTGATCAAGTGAGGGGGTGGCCAACACCCAACAATGTTTATCATACACTATTTCTAAGGCAACACCCTACGTGTTAAGTACATTGTACGGTGATTTTTAATTTTTTCTCATTTGTTTACCGACTAATTATAAACTTTACTTGTGCTTACGTGTGTATAATAATAATAACAATAAACGGTTTACTTAATCTATGCAAGCTATTAAGCTGAAAATACAGTCGAGTGAACATTCTCCCTCTGGCTCCAATGTTGAGCTAACTTTCAATTTCCTTTTCCTACGGCCACGACTTGAGAAGAGCGATATAGTGAGAGCCTTGATCTCGGGATCCCATATTCAACAGCGCTTTCTTATTCGAATTCACGAATGTATCACTCACAGACTTAAACGAAATCCAAGACTTTCTCTCATTTTCTTCTGAAACATGAACGCTAAAGCTACGACCCTCAAGCACTACGATACGACCTTTGAAAACGACGATACGACCTTTGAACACGATGTTACGACCCTTGAACACGACGATACGACCCATGAACACAACGATACGGCCCTTGATCATGACGGCACGACCTTCGGGTATGAAGGTCTGGCCTTAGGGCGGGGTTAATGGCCATGCCAATATACCAGTGGGGACGTGGTTATGTTCAAGAATCGCAATGCCATACTGCTGAGCTCAAGGGTCGTACTGTCGTGCTCAAGGATTGCGATGAAAGGGTCAAACTTACGACAATGACATTTAAACTGACACTAGTTGCTACGCTTAATCATGCAAACACTGTTTGCATGTTACCAAGCAGCTTTCATTACAATGGCATACCACACCATCAGACAACTGAATATCAAATACATTTTTTTCCTCTCATCAAGCAGGGAAAATTTCAGAAGCCTTGACATGAAAAAACAGACGTGACATTCGCATCATGCGGGTTCTTAAATGATTATAAGAGAGAGAGAGAGAGAGAGAGAGAGAGAGAGAGAGAGAGAGAGAGAGAGAGAGAGAGAGAGAGAGTGGTTCCACAGCCAACGCCGACATGCGATACTTAATCTCAAAGGAATCGTCACTTCATCGAAATTAAGCACATTCGTCACTTCATCGAAATTAAGCACATTCGCTCCCAGGCTTATACAAACCTTCTGATGCTCACGTCCTCCGCACCTTTCCACATCATATACATAAGGAAATATACCTACAGATATAACATCTAGATGCATCAGATATCCATACCTTTCTTAAATATCAATCGATCGTATTCCAGCATGGTTATATGCTGAACGCTTTTTCGTCCAATGAGTTGAATGTGATATACGGAACTTTTCTATCTATAAGCAAAATACTTCAATCAATATACAAAGTATATCAATTTAGTGACTCCTTTCCAGGGCTTTATCTACAATACAGATACAAGAAATTACTCTTAGACTAACTATGCTGGCAAATACAAACCACCTCATTTGTGGTGTGAAAATCATTTGTCAATGGCTCAATGTTTAGATGTATAGAGGCGTTTATATTGGACATAGGTGTATATGCAGACGGTTTGTGACTACACATGCACAACCCACAATTAAGATCTCCAATTATCCATGATAGTGGTAGACAGCAAATGTTCTACTTACCCTTAAAGGAGAGAAAAACTTTGTACTCCAAGGCCAGATCTTCCCACTAATGAGCGTGACCTGCAAAATTGATGAGGTCAATTAGTTACCTGACGGATGATTCTGTGGGGAAACTATTCGAGAGGTATTTAGAATTTAGGGGAAAGAGGTCATGCATTAAAGTGTGTTGTTTGTCTATAAAGAAGCGAGCAGCATCCTAGTGAAGAAAATGTTTACATCTTTATTTTATGTTTTTTTTTAATTTTTTCAGTTTTTTGGGGGGGGGGAGGGGGGGGGGAGGTTACAAAGTAGAAATTAGAGAAAAATTCGTAAACATCAACATCCCCCTAAAGCTTTCACCAGCTTCAAATGCAGCTATATAAACTCGCATGGTGGACATCAATGATAACCCTGAAGTAAAAGTTAACATGACCAAGAAGACATCATTAACACCTCCTGAGGCATCATTAACTCCTAGAAGGGGACATCACTCACCCCCTGTAGCACAGATCAATAACCCCAAGAAACGAGCATCAGTAACCTCCAGAAGCATCAATAATCCCCAAGAACTGGACATCAATAACCTCAATAAGTGGACATGATCAACACACTAAAGCAAGCATCAATTACCCTAAGAAGACATCAGTAATCCCCTGAAATACGCAAGCATCAGGATCCCCTTACAGAACTTAATACACAGGTCCTCGTCTCTCCTGGGTGCAGGCGCATCAGCGCCTGGAGGAAAGCATCATGCACAGGCAACTCTGGCTGTGAAGGCCAAGCAGGCAGGCAGGCAGGCAAGCACCCACGTGAGGGGAACTGGCACGTGTTGGTCCAGTGAGCTAACTCATGCTCCCGCTGAACCCGACCTTGACAACCCCTCCTCTCTGCTTGGTTCATTCACTTACTGGCAGATGGATAAACTTCAGTAGAATTGAGGATTGATCACGTTTACGACGAGAGGACTTATTCTGGCGTAATGACCCCCTTGAACACGACGGTACAACTGTTGAGTTAGACGATACGACCCGTGAGCACGACCCCTGAGTACAATGACCTGATCTTAGACCCGACCAATGTAGTGACCTTAAGAGTTTATGGATCTTCTTTAAAAAGCTTGATTTCAAAAATGAAAAGACCTGTTTGAGATGTTCCATATATGGAAACCTTGAGTGACACACACACACACACACACACAGAGGAAACAGCAAAACATATATGGAGTTAAAAATAACTTTCGAAAGAATGGCAAACGAGGGGCCACATCCGCAACTACAACTACATTTTGCTAAAATGAACAGGATATCATATACGTAAAGTCTAATTCTACTCATAACGCACATTGCCAGATTATGCTCTACCTGGAAATAAGCATTAACACACACAACTGCACACTATGGAAGAAAAAAAAAGGGTGGGCAAAACAAACCTGGAACATCGAGGGCATTCAGTGGTACACAATAACTCCCTACCGGTGCTTGGGAGATACGAAGAGGAGGAGGATGAACACAGGAGTGGAGGAGCCGGGCTGACAAAGAGGCCGTGTCGCATACGAGTGCAGGAGGAGGGACCTTTGGTGGCTCAGAAGTAAATGTGGCTCGCTCCGGAAGGGGGGGGCCATTGTCTGCCCGGGAAAATTGTCCGGCTGCCCCTCAGGGTAGGGAGAATGTCGCCGCAACGGGACAGTGTTACCATGACCCCAGGCCGAACAACCTGTGATCTTCCCCTCCACACACACACACACACACACACACACACACACACACACTAAAGGTTCTCTTTCCCTAGAGGAATAACCTCCCTCCTTTTCCTTCGGGGATTAATTAAGCTGCACGTGCGATATTCCTCCGTGACACGCGAATCCAGTTCCTTCATTTCCGCCATATGGTTTTCGGTTATTCAACAATTTCGGTGCTCTCTCTCTCTCTCTCTCTCTCTCTCTCTCTCTCTCTCTCTCTCTCTCTCTCTC
>JAUUDZ010033274.1:0-10942 GCA_032361705.1 Panulirus versicolor
ACAGGCGGGCCTTACAGTTGTAAACATCACCACACGGTGTTCCTACAGCTGAAGATGTCATTAGAGGGCGTTCCTATAGCTGCAGACCTGACCACTGGGCGGCTTTACAGCTGTAGTCCTCACGAAAGGACAGCTATGCAACTGTAGACCTCATCGGAGAGCAGTCTTACAACAGTAAACGACACCGCAGGGCACTCCTACACCGAGGGTGTTGATGTCGCCAACGGTGGGGTGGGCCAGGGGAGAGGTTGGGGGAGCTCTTGATTTGGGGAGGGGAGGGGGGGGGTAAGCGCTGTGCCTGTCACGGCCGTCAAGGGAGGCCATCTACTTGTGGGGGCGCTGAGTAATCGGGATTAGTGATGCGCCTGATGAAGCACAGCAGGAGTAGGCCGGCTGTGGTCAGTGGCTCTCAAGTGGTCGTCGATCCCCTCCAGATGACTGCCAATAAACAAGACTTCAACGTCCAGAACATAAAGAAGTGCTATAGCGTTTCTGCTGACTCGCCTCCTTCCTGCCTCTTACCTGGTCGCGCTCGTGCCTCGTCATCGACCTTTTTTTTTCCTTTTCACCACCAACTGTTTTTGATGTTGATGGTCTTGAAAAAAGGGATTTTTTTTCTATATCGTCCTTAGAACCTAAATATTTTTTTCAGTTATTGATCGTTCATGTGTTAAGGACGATGTTTATGATGGCGAAACCCTACTGTCTACGACACACTTTTTAAAGTCTTTTTTTTTCGCAGTATCAATCCAGAGGCTGAGAGCATCTGTCTTGCCTACTGATACAAAGGATTACGAGGAAAGGCAAACGGCCGACGGATCACTGGGTCCTTCCGAGGACGTTTGTGATAGTGGAAGACTATCAGGAACATGGGGGTTAGTGAAGTAAGGGCTGGAAAAGGTAACAGCTTATCTAAACGTAATCACAGAGGCACATACGATGTCAACCGTAGACTTAAAGTGAGTTATCAAGTCTGCTCTTAACTGTATGTACGGTTGAGGCTTTCAAATACTCTTATTGGTAAATCATTTCATACGTTAACACATCTATTGAAAAAAGTGCTTTACCTCCTTCGAATAAAACGATTGCCCACGAATTTTTCTCCATTGCCACGAGTGAAACCAACCAAATCTAGCTTTGAATGCCTGCTTAGACCGAGGCTGTCAAAGCATTTGATAATTCTGAGTACGTGTATCAGATCACCTCTTCACCACTTTTCTGATATAAACATGTTTTGTCTAGCCATCATCCACATCCTATCAATATTTCTACCCGTCGTGAATCATCATGGTAGCTCGCCCTTGTATTTCCTGTGTTCGAGTAGGTTGAACAAACTTGAACACAATACTGAAGGTGGGGATGCACCAGTGAATATTAAAGAATGAAAACTAGTTTCTTAGACATGAATTCAAAATGTTTGGTCTATGAATCCAATAATCTTGATTGCATTTTTCATACTGGTTTTACCCGCTGCCTACTTGACTTGAGATCATCGGAGATGATCAAACCCGAGTCTTTTTTTCTCATTCACCTGTCGATATTAAAATTCATTTGCCACATGTGAGCATCTATCAGTCTACGTGCGTCAGCTTGCAGCTATTGATGTTTAGTTTCTATTGTAGTTTGATTTCCTAGTTTATTGTCTTTTGTGTGATCCAGTGTCTCATAATGCAACCCATTATCAGTATCACCGACACATACCGGTACAAGTGAAAACATGGAGAGTCCCAAGACTAATCCCTACGGTACGCCACTTGCTACTTCAACACTTTCTGAAACTTTACTGTTAATCGCTGTTCTATGTTTACGACCAGTCAGACTCTGAAGTGCGACCTTATCCATAGCATGTGACTTAACTTTTGTTCTCTGTAGCAAATAACTTGACTAATCGACGCCGATCATGTGAAGTGCCCCCGAAACCAAAATAATGTTAGTTTCGCTCTGAAAACTGGAATATGTCGTTTGTACCAACGTGACAAATGAAATAATCGCAAGGAAATTGACTAAAAAATAAACCATCAGTCATTGAAAAGGATGAAAAAAGTGGAAAAAAATACGTAGGAAAAAATTGATCACTTATGATAGTTGTATGATCTGTAAGCCATAGTTACGTCTAAATATGGAAACTTTCTGATTTCATATTTCGCTTGGCAAACTTCATCTGACATTAAACATTCATTTCCCTCGGAGTTTATAGCAAAAGTAGAAAGCTAATCGCTATCTCAGACTTTCATTTCGGTGAAGAGAACAAATGATAATGATACAGCCAGCGCCACACCCCAGGCTGTTAGGGCATGTGCCACTCATATTCCCGCCGTCCGGAGGATCGTTTGATACAATTGATATTAAAGTCTTCGAGTTGATTTCGTGCTCGCGCACGAGCGCACGTGATATCGTATAAGAAATCTATCGTTCGAACGTGAGCTGCTGTTTATCTACTCGGCTGGTGTTACTAGGATCCTCCGTCCAGGTCCTGGATATAACATAGGTACTTTGAGTGCGTGCGTACACACACACACACACACACACACACACACACACTGTAAGATCCAGCCCTACACTATATTAATGCTTCCTTCCATTCTGTGGTGCAGGCGTCATGCTGTGTCCTGAACGGCTATTGCACAAGCCACGAGTGAGAATAACCACCCCACTCCCCCGAGCGTAGCTGCTGAACTGCGTCACCGTGACCCCGGGCTGTGCGACAAGTGCACGGTCCTGGAGGCCTCCAGCACATGAAGCCTCCTCCACAACATACCACCACACGACCAAATGCAATTAGTTGAGAAACCTGATCACGACGAGAGCGTATGAGATGTAGTTCTACCTACAAATAAGCATAATGATGATTATTATGGTGAAAAGTTTGGTACAAGTGATCACCAGATGATATCAAATCTGAGGTAACTTTCAATACTGCAAGTAATTCTCGTCAACACGAAAGACACGAATGAATTCCAGTTTTAAACTTGCAAATATCAATGATCCTCGCTCTGGATAGGCAAATCAGAGATAGTATTGTTATTGTAAACGATATGAGCATAGTTTGGAAAAGCTTCGATAAAGCTCTTAAAGTAGCAAAAGGAACATATGTCCCAGTGCGCTGTAGACCGTCTTTTTTCCAAAACAAAGCTAAGATGGTGGAACGATGTGTGTCTGTTGTCTAAGAAAGAAGCACATAAGACATTCAAGGACATTCATAACAAACGTTACAGTGTAAATTCTATAAATTTTTGTAGAGACATTCATACTTATAACGTCAAAGTTAACGTCAGTAGCAAGCGCATGTTGCTTAAAAGAGACATAGAAATCCAAAGGAGTTTCATGATTATGATAAAGAGAATCGTTGCCCAGTTAACTGGTCCTTAACACTCCCGCTCGTTCAGAGTTTCGGGGTCTCGACGTGATTCACGCTCGCGCCCAACATGTTCACATCTTCGTTGACTAATAATACGTTCTGACCGAGAAAGAAAGACCAATCAAGTTAACCAAAGTGATCCTGGAAAGCTCAACTACAGTTTCCTTTCAATAAACATTCACGAAAAGATGATTATTCTATTATGCAATCAGGGTGTGATAAAAATACTCTTTTTTTATATCTATACGTAGAAATTCATAGCTTTCACATAATTCATAAAAAACATAACAGTTCAGGTACATTATCTGTAAATCTTATCATTAGAGCTTGTAAGACAATACGAGGGTAATGCGGAAAAGACCCCTCCATCCCCCCACCCACCCACGCGTTCTGAGTCTCGAGGTCTCGTTCAGTGATTCACCGCGAGCGTCAAACATGTCTATAATTTCAACGAAAAACTACTTACCTCGTCAAGTTTCATCCGGTATCCTCAGTATGACTTCTTTATGCAAATGGACAGCACTATGATTTTTGGCGTCCATCTGCTGCCACTCGTGACGAAGGCTTGTGACGTTCAAGCATCAAATGAATGTTTTTACACTTATTGATTGTCTGTCCACCAAAAGGAAAGGCTTTAGGATTATCACCCATTGTTCGTATATTCACTACTATGTAAACAGTTCTCACCCACGTACCGCTGTAGCAACACTGTCGAAAAACGAGTTGAAATCAATTGTACAAACACAGACACACTGACTACATCCAGCAAGCGCCAGTGTCCTGGGTTAACTAAAACAAACTTGGAGTGACCAAGGTTGATATACTTAGGAAGCATAACTATTCCAGATTACTGGTAGCTTTTAAGAGATGGTAAAAGTTGCCACTGGCGCCATCTTAACGGTAAGGTTAGCAACTTGTAAAAAATAGCATGTAGAGAATGTTTAGAGGACACTAAACTAACTCACGGTACACACAAATGGAAAATAATGCTTATACAAAGCATCTAGAATTTGTTTAGTTTCTGTTTTTGTATTTAGAAATATGTATCGTATTTCTAACTGTTATTGTAACATTAACTCTATCATTTGGAATATTTTGGATATTGTTGGAACGTCGAATAACTGTGTGTAATTCTCCATGTTCTTCAGACAAATCAGCTCTTCTATCCACGTGGATCCATGTCTTGATATGTACCGTCACAGTTTTTTTTGTCGAAGCTGTCGTAACAAAATGTCAGCAGAGCAGACGACAGGTACACAACAAATGATTATTGTGGCGCTGCAGATATCAATTTCATACTAGGCTGGCATCACACTGATTTGAGACCGATATTTTCTAAACAAATGTGCCAGCCGCAAGTTCAGGGGTCCAGTCAACAGAGATTCAAATGACACGTATGGAAGCCAGTGATACTCAATAATACCAGCATCAGTTGTACATAAAATACTTCACAGAAACGCTCGTATATGAAAACCATGAGAGAGTTGATTTCAGGACAAAGATGACTTGGTTCAAAACAACGAAGTTATAGAGATCTTCAGTGATTTCTTTTGCATCTGCATCTATGATTGATGACAATATACCCGTATCAACATTAAAGCTGAATATGTACTCTCAGTATTAAATGATATAGACACAAAAACTTGACCCAGGTAAGTGTTACTCGAGGAAAAGGAAAGAGAAAAATGAAAGCTAGAACCTTGACTGCTCTTTTTGATAAATCATTTGCCTCGGGGAAAGTTCCAGAGGATTGGAACTTTGCCTGTGTAACACCGATATTCATAGGTAACAGATCCCAGTCTAGAAATTATCGCCCAATTAACCTAACTTCTGCAGTTGGTAAACTAATGAAAACCATCATTTTGGAAGAAAATTGTCTTCCCCTAATGGTTATTCTGCCACTACATATACATCCTGAGATTCCGTACGTACAGCAGTCAGGCCAGGTATAGAGGCCTGTTGCTCAGAGGACCTGACGTATTCAGTCTATAGTCCCTTAAAGTCGTGTTGGGAGCGTCAGTGACATATCCCAGTCATTGCTGTATAAGTTCTTGCTTGCTTGATGCTGACTTACGTAGAGCCAAAAACACAGATGAAGCATGTTTAGCTGCAGGGTATCCCTCGTTATATCTGCCTGCGTTCGTTTACGTCTTAGGAGCTATTCATAAGGTGTTGTGTACATCACCTCGACCGGCGCATGTATATGCGCACGAGACTATTTCAAGACTATGATGCATCTCTCATACCGGTATTTGTTATAGACCTGTCCTTACAGCGCCAGACCCGCCTTTACACGTAGGATTACAGGGAACACAAAGAGGAACAAATCGTTCGATTTTTTCGAGGCTGTTCGTGATGTTAAGGAGATCAGAAACATAAAGGCTAGTGTGGAGAGAGTAGAAAAGCAGAGATAATCAAGAAGAAATGCCAATAAAGATTTTATCGAGAGGAATAAATAACATCAGTCATGGACCTGAAGCGAAATACACGTCCTGTATATTTTCAAACATTCTGATGATGGTACGTCTACTATTCCTGCTGGCAAATCACTCCATTCGTTAACAAATCTATTGAAGAAGAGGTAATCTGCTCCATTCGAAAAAAAACATTTACCTCCGGCTTATCCTAGATAAATAGATAAATAGATTAGTAACGGTTTATTGGAAGGGGGGCATCATGGTTACTACTTAACTAAACATGCAAGAGCTTAAGATTAGGATGAGCTGGGTATATCTACACTTTGGATGAGCATTGTTCATCACTACGAATGAAATCAGACTAATGTAATATTAAGTAGCTCTCATATCCTCGGAGGCAAGAACAACGAGACGTCTTGTGCAATCATCTTCGGTGATCGTCTAGCGTGAAACATAGCAGATCACAAGACCATGAATATATATGTGAAAATGTCACACAGGAATCTTGAAAGGTGCTGGGGAAGTGCACAAAGGGTTTCGAGTGTTCGCATACGAACTTGCACTGGTATTGAACTCTGCTTCCGATTAAAATGCCATAGGATCACCGCCTTTACATCCTTCTATTTTTGTTTAGATACCTGGAAGGGTCTGGAAGGTGGAGTGCATATAAGATATTCAACTTTCCCTCCTTTCGTGCAAAGGTCTCCTTTTGCCGAGCCCTGCGCGTGGCAAGGACAGTTTCAAAATTTTATTACTCTATTTTTTTTTTTTTTTTGTCCGCATCTATACTGCTCTCAGAAAAGAAACACACAGGACTTAACATTCTTTTTTTTTCTTTCTTTCGCTCACGAATGTTTAGGAGCAGAGGAGGAGAACTATTTTTCTAATAGCAATTTTGTCCTTATGCGTTGAACATGCTCGAAGCATCATATACCAGTGCTCTGATAAGAGCCAAACATAAGGTGGGGTTGGGAGGCAGTACCTGCTACTAAGTAGCAAGTATGTTTCTTTCATTTCGGCCATGGTCATCCAGATACCAGAGGCAGATTCTGTTATGGTGGGTCCTCGACTCCTCAGTGTTCCATGATACTATTTGATATTGTGGGATGGAGTGCGCTTGCGTGGCACTTTCGCGTCACAAATTGTGCCAACCTAAACCTCATTCTTTTAGTTGATATAATCATCTATACCGTTTGTAGTTTTTGAGCACTGTTTTTATTTCTAAATTTCTAATTTCGACATGGTGCTTTACATACCTGAGAACATATTGGCCAAGAAGAGTTTAATCTGCATCTGAAATGCTACATTAGTGCACGTTTACAGGTTCTGAGCTTCAATGATCTGAAGTGCGTTTAACGGGTAGTCTATGACTTGTGATGAACTAGTGTACACAGGTCAGAGTAAAGGTATTGTGTGGGTACCAATAGAGGTGTCGTAGTAAGAGCATATCCCCTGGCTGGCCAAGCTGGTGGTAATCAGGGTCAGCCTCTGTTACAATAAGGTCATGGTTATCCTCACATCACCAGCAAAATCTTGTGACTATATCTTCCACAGCTTTTGATTATTCCTTCTCATAACTTTCGCCAGAGATTACGACGACTAAGGAATGATTGTAATCACGATAAGAATGATCATTATATCTAAACTGAGAATCAGAAGAAGAACAGCTGGAACTGTGACGGTGGAGTGGTGGTGGTGCCATCTTCACCGGTCGTCTGAGGGTCCTGCCAGCATCCTGCCGGACATGTTAAAGCGAGACGCCCCGCACTAGATAGAGTTGGCCGGTGCCCCTGGTGGCGCTACGAAATAACATCAAAGAAATTCATTAGTCCCGGGATATGCTGGTGCAAGTTTCACGGTCATCTTTAATAGTGTTGGAGACAAAGATAAATTAGCTACTGCTGCTACTGCTGCTGCTGTACTGTTGCTGCTTAGAAACGTCCATAAAAAGGACAAACATTGTATTGGCATTCTTCCTCCCTGCCAAGCTTAGTATGAGCATCTTGAACAATTGGAAGATGATTTCTGTGCGGACGTTTATGTACACGTCCTTTTCCGGCACACTTTTAGAGAACCTTCCTTTTACCTGCCAAAAAAATTTGTTGATTACCTCTGATGGTCATGGAAAAGAGAAACACAAAATTCAAATTGTAATGAGCTGCAGCGCGAGGGTGCATGTGGGCAAGAATTATGGTGTAGACTATATTGGTGTGAGGCTAACCAGGACTCCAAGTTTCACCATATCCTTTGCACAGATCCCAGAGATACTGTTTTCTCAAATAAACAGACGTACGGGGACTGATCCCAAACTTTGACATTAGCGAAGCCCAGTACTCAGGATGTGTCCTTGATGCAAGTTTCATTCTCGTATCTCTTACAGTAGCAGAGTAGTGTTTGAGGTTTGAGGTCACTGATGTGTGCATACATACAGGCACGACGCAGAGTCACAGCTTCGACACATCTCAGCTATGCGTCTCGAGCTGCTTCATGAGCCAGTGAACCAGCGATTGGAACTCGAGACAACGTCTGACACACATCGAGTTCACGTGAACTTGCCTCAGTACACACACACGTGTAACAGTATCAGACGAGTTGCAGACAAGAGCATCACGATCGAAGGGGTAATGACAATATTAATAATAATGATAATAATGAAGGATGGGATAATGATAATGATAAATGATAGTAATGACGATAGTAATACTTTTCATTTGGCAACAGAGAATCACAAAAACCCCGAGCTCGCCAGCTCGTGCTCTATATTGGGATAAGTTCCTTTGACAGCAGCTGTAAGATGTGCCGGTGAGGGTTGTGTGTGGCATATTGGCCAGCAGTGTTATTCATTAACGACGCTTCAAGGGAGAGGCTGCCTGCCTGCCCGGGGAGTTATACCTCCCTTGCAGTAGCCAGAGGCGACGGTACGTGTTACTGAAGGAAAGGAAGGTTGCACAGCCTAGTTCTTCTAAAATGAGTCTCACAGAAATGGACGCATCTTTATCATTATCATAAATATTATTATCATTATTATCATTATCATTATCATTATTATTATTATCATTATCATCATTATTATTATCATTACTATCATTATCATTATTATTACTAGCATTATCTTTATCATTATCATTATCATTAGAGATCTAGACAGCAACCAGCATCTACCACCACTAACAACAACAACAACAACAACAACAACACACATACCGGCTTGAATCTGTCGGTCGATTATCCTTCTTACGAGGAAGAAGGACACAAGTGATTGGCTGAAGCTTTTATTAAAGGTCAGAGGAATCGATATTTTGTTGGGTCCTCGTTGTTCCATGATACTGTCGGTCTGTTACGGTAGATCCTCGCTGTTCCATGAGGATGTCCATCTAGTATGGTGGGTCCTCGTTGATCCATGACACTGTCCGTCTAGCGTGGTGAGTCCTCGTTGTTCTGTACAGATACTGTTCGTCTTATATGTTAGGTCCTCATTGTTCCATAGCACTGTCCATCCGGTATGGTTCTTCCATAACATCCGTCTGGTGTTTTGGGTCTTCGTTGTTCCATAACACTCTCCGACTGTTACTTTGGGTCCTCATTCTTCCACGACACGTCTCCCTTCTGTGTTTAGGGTCCTCTTTGTTCCATAATTCATTCTCCGTTTCCCACTTTGGAACCTCGTTGTTCCATGACGTTCTCCGTCTGGCACGTTGGGTCCTCGTTGTTCCATGACACTTTCCGTCGGACTTTCTAACCCTAAGCCTGTTAGTTCCTTTGCCCCAACTCTTAATTCCTATAAAATCTCCACCTTGATAATTCTACAGTGTTCTTGTCTCCTGGACGCCCACTCCTCAGCAGTCGGTACGCTTCCCTCTCTAGTTAGTTTTTGACACCTTCATTTTCCGTTCCTTCAAACATTCCCTCTTACTTTCCATGCGGTTCGGTGCTATTTCTCTCTAACTCTTAGTTTTGTTATGTTAATTCCTTCATTTATTTCATATAGTCCTACTTAATTCTCACGTGTTACCGGTCGTAGCCCTCTTAAGTAAACATGTGTTTTCCCACTTAGTCACTCATGCACCTCTTCCCTCTTACCGCCTATATACACAGGAGCACCTACCATACTCTCGTCCTGCTCACTACCTTCTGCTGAAACTCATGGTTCTCCCTTGTCCTCCGTACACATCATACACATTTGTCTTGTGTTTGTTTCCTCACACTGCTTCCAGTGCAACATTTTACATAGCTTATTTACCATAAGTTGCCTATACTACTTATAGTACACTGTACCTACACACCAGATGTTCCCACCAACACCACCCACACACCAGACGTCTCCATCAAAACCACCTATACACCAGACGCCCCATATCCCCATCTACACACCATAAGTTTTCTTATACCGTCCCATTTAGTTTTCTCAATTTCTTTCTATTGTTTTCATTTTTATCTTTATCCCTCATGTTTGCTATAACTACAAAAATATTCTATCTTTAGCATATCAACTAGATCTTGATTACAGTATACAATTCAATTTCATATTTGTCGTGTCTAGTTTCGTTTCGTTATTCATTCCATTCCAAACAATCCTCCAGTTTTCAGCGAAATACTATCCTCAGTCTTCATCTTTTTCGTCGTCCATTCTATTTTAAGTACTTCGTCCTTTCCTGCTTTTCGTCCTTTACTGCTTTACGCCTGATATTTCTGTTGCGTTTTCAGTTTTATCGGCAAGTTATCCACCGTTGGATCTTCTGTAGCTTCGCTTTATTCTTCTCGCTAATGGCACCCGGCACCTCCTCATCCCACCTGCTCCCCAATTGTCTCACTCACACATTTCCTTCCACACAAACTCAACAATTTCATTCATTTTTCCTCACGGGCCCCATTTACTCGCATCTATTTTTTCTTCCAGGAAGAAGTTAGTCCTCTACTTTTTATCTTTTACGATCCCTTGCTGTAGCTTTATCTGTCAGCTTTTCATTTGGTGTTTATAGTTCTGTGAATCAAGCAGTAGGCTCGGGTGAGGGGTTAGCGGGTAGCTGCTATGAACCGTCAGCTCGCTACACTCCGTAGGTCTCGCCACATTTCATTTTTATGTCCAGTTAGCATTTCCTCAGCCTCCACTCCGTAATTAGATGCTCCCAAAAAAGTTGTATGTTTTCCACATTCGCCACATAATGTT
>JAUUDZ010033285.1:0-10942 GCA_032361705.1 Panulirus versicolor
TTAATTGACCATGAATTATGATTTTTTCCTAGTGTTTGTTTGGAGTTTGCAGTCTCGCTTGGCTTGGGATAGTAGTTTGAACCGTTGGGGAACAGACAGATTCGCAGTAAGTAGGAAAGTAGGAAAGAGATTCCTCGTCAGGTTGGATAGGTGCCCAATATGCGGGTAATGCTGGCGAGAATTGAGAGGGCTTATATGTGTAGAAGTCGAGGTTTTGATGGTGCGAAATATGGCCATGCAGTGTCTTAGAGCTGTGGGTAGTGGACAGGCTGTAGGGCTGTAGAGATCAGGTGTGGGTTACATGTACAGTAAATGGTCTGAAAGGTTAGTGAACGCTGATGATGAGGTTCAGTCCAACCCCATTTACCACGAGGGTACGACCCATGGGTATGATGGCCTGGCTTTACACACGACCCATATGATGGGGTTGAGGTCGAAGGCCTAGGACATCGTGCGTACTCAAGGGTCGTGAAAGCCGTGCTCACAGGGTCGTGAAAGCCTTGCTCACAGGGTCGTGAAAGCCGTGCTCACAAGGTCGTGAAGCCGTGCTCACAGGATCGTGAAGCCTTGCTCACAGGGCCGTGAAGCCTTGCTCACAGGGTCGTAAGGTCGTGCTCAAGGCATTGATATACATTTTCCAGAAACCTCTTCACCTTTGTTTCCACTTGAAACATTCGCCACACGCCTCGCTTTCTTCCTGCTCGGGTACAGCCATGATTCATGACGTGCCTCAGTTGCCAGACAAATTAGATCTCCCATTAGAACGCTGCAGACAGATGTCGGGTTATGTCCGGGGTGTAATTATAGCGACGAGGGTTCTTGTCTCGCCTCCATTTCAAGTTGGTAATCATCTCAAAACCCTGTATTTCCTTCGTGAATTATATTTACAAGCGAGTGTCTGTTTCACGGTCCGGAGTGATGATTAGGAAGGGTTGGGAACACCCCTTGGAACACTCTCTTACCTTCTCGTGTCTTTCCCATTAACTATGACCGAACACATTTTAAAAGACAGGCTTTTTCATCTCCTCCAGAATTCGTAAGTGATTTTCCTGGTCGCTTCTCTTTCTCCGTGACTGGAGCCCCGAACGTAATGAAAGAAAGGGGCCTCTTTGGCGTTAGCCCGTAGTCTGCAACAGCTGTCGAGATACATCAGATCTGATGTCCTTGTTCGGGGTCACAGAACTCTTATTTACTTACTCTAAATCTGTTAACTTATCAGCGTTTGATTGCAACGCTCTTTTTTTTTTTTTTTCTATACTCCTATCTCCCAGCCGCCAGTAATGTTGCCAGCGTACAGTGCAGCAAAATGATCTTGTGTTGGTAGTGCGTGCGCCAAGGGAAGGTGGTCAACCTGTCCGCACCTCGAGTACGACCCTTTGGGAGGGGAAAACGATGGCTTGACCTTAGACCCGACCTTAAGGGGTCGTTCTTGCTCTTCCTGCACCTATTATATACGCGATGATTTATCACCCGTAATTAAAGAATATTAATACCGCGTCCAAATGACAAAACATTGATGTTGTTTTGGTGTTTCATGAGTCTAGACCCCAGAATTACGTAGATATCAGGAGATAAAGACCTGTGGGGATCTTGGGCACTCTTCTCATGGCACAGAATTGTAGATAGAGCAACAATGCAGCACACGACAACGGATATGGCCCATCTCAGGACGGCTGTGTATCGCTCGTATCAGTATTGCAGAGAGGGACACACACTCGTGTTATCGTTACGATTAATTGACTATTTAGACAGCTGCGAGCAATTAACTAGGGCTATTTTTGCCCTACTTAGACATCTGACCAGTTTTATCCGTCCCCACATACGCCCGAGTGATATATATATATATATATATATATATATATAGATATAGATAGATAGATAGATAGATATAGATGCCAGTGAAGTGTGGATTTCATCGGTGAAAATTCGACAGCGATATCGTCTGGTCTCACCACTTTTTCTTTTGGATTAATATTTGATCAATTAATTAATTAGTTTACATCTTAGAAGAGAAACGTTTACAGGGGAGGGGGGGGGGCGACGAGCTGTTATTGGGCTGGCTGAACCAGTGCGTTATGAAGCGGTCAGGGTAAACCATGAACTAGTCCGTGGGCCTTGGCCATGGATGGTGGGCAACGATAACCGAGGTGTGTAGGTGAGGCCATTGTTCGTCTGTGCCTGACCTTACCTCGCCAAGGCAGGAGAGACAATTGTGTGTATGTAAACAAAGATGCTCATGCTACTGAAAATGTAAGAGGGGCTAGCAAGGATCCAATTCAGTTACTAGGATGCCCAAATGAACTTATTTAATTTTTTTTTTCCACACATAAGTATACGAAGGTGTGGTTAATTATGAAATTCATTGATGTTTGTGGCTAATACGACTTGTTGGCACCTCATAATCAGAGAATGAGGCCCGTCTCTTGCGTAGCAAATTTATAACTAGCGGGTTAGTATACTAGGCTTGAAGCGATACCCTACGAAGTGTTTGGCTGCGTGGGGTAAGGCGAAGCCTGAGGAGAGTTAAAAGTGACAGCGTAGCAACACACTGGTACATAACAACGCATCGGTGAACTAGAACTGTATAGCAACACGCAGGAAACGACATGATAACGCAGGTAACTGTAACAACGCAATCTGTAACAACATAGCAACACAGGTTACTGTGTCAACATTGCAGCACGTAACATAAGAGGTGACTAACTACATAACAACGTGACATAAATAACTAACAATAAAACAACGTGACCCAAATAACTGTAACGACACTGGGACACAGGTAAATTTAATAACATAGCAACGTACGAGTATCATAATCATCATAGCAACGTAGATAACTTTGACATAGCAACACAGATAATAGCAACGTAGATAACTTTGACATAGCAACACAGATAACTTTGACATAGCAACACAGGTAACTTTGACATAGGAACACACAGGTACCATTTCGTGAAATTTGTTACAGGTGACTGTAACCTAGCAACACACGGGTTAACAGGTAACTACCAACATAGCAACACATTAGTGTCCAGGTAACCATAACAATACAGCAGTACACATTAATCATGACGACTTAACTACAAAAATACAACGTAACTTTGGTAACAACATGCCAGTTAGTACATTGCCAGCACGCAGGTCAGCACAACAGAAGACTACAGGTAACAGCATTTTTGGAGTTATCGGTCGGCCAGAAGGTGCGGGTTGAGATAGGCTACGCTTTCTAATTTGCATTACAGGTAGATACGTAGCAACTTTTCTCCAGCAAAAAAAGAAAGATTCACTATGTACGTGTCATAATCTCATATATTGTCATTAGCGCCCCCATATTCTACCCTGGAGGTACTCGTTAGTGTTGGGGAACGTTCCGTATATAGAATTGAAAGATATTTGGGGATAACACTAACTCGATATGAATGATAAGCTCCGCCCCTCCCCCACCTGTTGCTTCATATGTGCGCCACCAGAGGGCCGCTGGCCGCCACAAATTGTTGAGGGAGATGCGTGCTCGCGCCAGCAACTTAATTCTCGTAAAACATCGACACAAACTTAGTTTAGCATTATGGGCATCGGGTAGTAGTTACCGAAGCCAGATGATTGGACTTTATGAATGTATTCTTTGTAAAAGATCGGCCTCAAAGATATAGCTGAAGTACGTATATAAGCAAGTTGGTAAAGAGAAATCGTCATCCGACCGCACTGGGAACTCTGGCAGATCAGCGTCTTGGAACAGGTCTGAAACCTCGTGTACGGCTAGTTGGTGTTTGGCTACTGTGATGGTGATACGCGTTGTGCAATGCCGCAGTTGGTGAAAGATGCCGATGAGTTTAATCACACAATGAGTACAGTAGAATTGCAAGACTTGCTCTGCAAAAAGGACGACATAATTCGCCACTTGGAAGCCAAGCTTAAAGTTCGTGATGATGAGATCGTGGAGCTCAGGTCGCAACTGGATAAGTTCCAGAGTGTTATGCCGTTTGCGACAGGAGCAGCGGCAGGGAGCAATAAAGACCGGGCCAGGAAGACCAGGGCCCAGGGTATCTCGGCGGAGCCGCAGACGCTGAAGACTGTGCAAGAGCTGGCCATCCTTAGCCAGACCACCTTCTCGGAGGTCCCCAAATCTGCAAGGTAAAAATTGGCGATAAGAGTCAGGGGTGAGGGCATGCCAGTTCATGGTAACAAGACGCCAGTAGTGCTTCTGTTTACTGCCCCCATTTTCGGCTTCACCGCCGCAACCAAAGCCCCTCACGTTATATGTATACATCACTCAAACCGAACACGTTTACCTCCCCAAGGTCAGGCATACGATTTTCTCTTGTTCGCACACCTGCCAAGCGACGACTGTAGCAGCCTCATCAAAACCCATGGTAGAAGTCCATTTTTCAATAGTTTTCCCGGTTAAATCGGCTACAAAGTTCTGCTGATTTATATCTCGTCACCTCCTTTATACATGTTACATAGTAACCTTCATGTTGTACCTGAACGTGCAGCTGTCATACGTTTAACGTTTGCCACTGCCATGTGTCTTGCGAAAGACACCAGTTATTCATGTTCACGTAAGTCCTTACAACCTTACATGAACATTACTTATATTTTTAGTAATCCACTCACGTAATCTATTACAATAACCAGCATCGTCTTGCATGGTGCGTTAGACTCCGGTATTAATTGATGCCTCCCATGGGATGTTACAATAGGTTGATGATTATTTTCACATGTTGCCATTATCCATCTCATTCCATACGTCTTACGGTATCTAACTCTCTCGTGCGTGTTGCCTTAGTTGTGTCTTGCATAACACATCCACCGATGTCATACGAATCAAACGATCCTCCTGTCATGAATGTGACACTTCACCACCATTACTACCCAGACGTACCGAGTTAGCCAGCCACGATTGTCACATGAAATGGTTCCCGTAACGTAGAACAGTGGAGAGTACCGATGGCCTAGTGCCTGCTTACGAAGATGTTTTCATATTGGAACGACAGATTTCATTGTGTTGATTAAATCTAATGAAAAGCACAGATCACTCAGCCGTTTATCATTCCTCTGGATGGTAGATGAATGGGATACCTACCTCTGTTAGGGTAGACCGACCACAGCTGTGACACAGGCCTGTCCGTGTCAGAGGTCATACACAAGTAACCCCATCTAACAGGCCTGTGATCTTATCTAAGGTCGTTTCTTTTTTTTTCTGAAGTCGAAAATATTAGGGAAAAATGACATTATCATCAGGGTGCCCACGCAACTATGTTCACCTTAGTACTGGAAGATATAAGAATCTCTTGGTGTGGTCTGGAGTAAATGAGGCATACGAGTGACCAGCCACTTGGCCCCGACGTACGACCAATGATGGGAGAGACTATAGCAACATGTATTCTAGGAGCAAGACCAAACCCCCACATCGAGGAGGCTTGGTTGCAGAGCTCTAGAATGAGAAGACAGTCCACTAAACCAGCTTGAGAAATACACGAGATAAGGTTCGCTATTATCACATTAGTAGGGTCAGGAAAGGAGGGGGGGGGGGGGTATGTGTGGGGTTGATTGGTCGGGTGGTCGTCAGAAGACGAGAGCCTGGGTTAGCTCAGAGTCACTGCGAATCTTTTTGAAACAACAACGAATGTCAGACATGGCGCGTTCACATCCAGTGGCTAACGTTAAATAACGACATCTACCGCAGGCATGTGCGTTAGGCCAGAAGCCACTCGAGCTCGTGCACCGTTAGTCACAGCTGTTTTGCTAGGGTTTGGGAGTTTCGCTCTCCCAGCCACATTCGAACAGCAAACGTTACATTAGGAACAGCCATCTTCACTTGTAATGTCGATCAACTGTCGTTACGTGTTCAGCGAAGTCTCCCTCACGTACTATGTCACAACTGTTTTGAGTTGTTAACAATCAGCCATCCTTGTTTATGCTTTAAGATGAACTCCTGTGGTGCTGTGATAACCCAAGGCGACCTCTTGTTCTGAAATTATCGGTTGTCATTAACGTTGTACAGCGTATAGCATCAGTGAATCAAACAGTAGTAACCTTGGCCACCGCAGTTATTAGAAATGATGGGTAACGCCAGCTACTGTTACAGAGGTTACGTTAATCAATATTTAAATATACATTTTTATAGGCAGCCAACCACCACCTGTAAAACAGTTCATATTAGCTATCACTTACATGACTCAAGTACGCATGTCCACCATATGTAATAACAGGCCATCAAAATGTCATGTATGTAACGCAATCCATCGTTGTTATGCCGGTAATATTTTTCGCAAGTAATTTCAGACGAGTGTCGTAAAATTATCTTTCATAGAGTTGTCGTGTTTGCTCCTCATGGGTTGTATATCAGTGGTGGCAGTTACATCTGCCGCAGGTGGCTTAGTCATATTCACATGTGTCGTTCACATTACGTCAGCCACAGCGATATTAATTTGGTACGTCGGTCATCGCACGCGACGGAGTTAACCGATGGTGATTTGCATGACACGAAGGCATTAGCCAATATTCCCTCGTTACGTTCATCGGTAATCATAGTCCTATGCAAGCCACCGTTATTATACATGTTACGTTTCCCTTAGTCATGCATGTGGACTCTCTCTCTCTCTCTCTCTCTCTCTCTCCCCCAGTCACGCTCGTCACTATGTTAACACGAGTTAGGAACCACCGTCTTGTCACACAAACGCCCGAGTATGTCGCACGTCACACATGTTCCGTGACCAGCACTCAAGTGTGACGTCAGACACGGCTGTTATTAGTATCAATAACGACTAGTGTCATGCGGAAACATTCAGGACTCCTGTCATGACCTAGGTTAGCCTGCACTGTCTGTCACGAGTACCAGCTATTATGACTGCCAGTGTCATAAATATAGATTCCCCCCACACCACACACACACACCCAACCCATCCATCCTCCTAAATTGTCACGATCAAAGTTTAACTACTCGTGTAATGTGTATCATTATCAACCACAATCATATGAACTCGCCTTTTTGACGCGCAGTTCATCACAGTCCAGGCTTTGGTGTTTGGGTGTAGCACAAGCCATGTTCTTAACCACTTTCAAGCCAAGAAATCCTGGCGGCGACCACCACCAACAACACCATCCACACGAATGAGTCCGTGCCTTCCCCCGCGCAGGGAACGTTGGCGACTGTCTCGGTGTGTTCGCCACGGTTGCGGAAGAATTGGTTGACGACCATCACCGCCCTTGTTTAACTAGTCTTAGCTTCTGTCGTTAACCATTCATGTTTACGTGATGTCGAACAGCAGTGCCATGTAAAAAAGATTGCCGTTACTCCCTCGTGGGATTTTTTTTTTTTTTTGTTAGCCAAGTCTGTAATAGAAACGAAGTGAATGTCGACTCTTTGCAGTCAGATAAGAGTTGTTGATTAACGTTGATAGCAGGTGACGTATGTCCATGAAAGCCAAGATTGTCAGTAACGTGAAATTGTTTGTCATATGTTCGGTCAAACCTGACCATGATACAGTTGTAATAAGTATTTTATTAACCACGACCGTCGTACATAACACACACACACACACACACACACACACACACACACTGCAATTCGGGGCCGGGCCTAGGCTGTGGGGTTGTGTTGTTGGTCGAGCAAGATCTGTTGGATGCGACAACGCTCAGGCCTCACATAGTCCCCCACAGCCTGGCTGGTTTGGTACCTGCTTTACTAAGTTTATAGATACGTTACATTACAGATACGGTTTACATTTAGTAAAGATGCCAGCTTGTAAAACCATATTTTGTTTTCATTAATGATTTACAGATGTTTAGAAAGAAATATAACGTAGAATAACTAACATGCAAGATGTAAGAGAGGACCGACCCCACAAGCTTCAGTAAAACGTCATATGTTGTTCATATATTTTATCGTTTTTGTTACTGTAATCGCTCGATGATTTAGTTAGCGGAACCGTAATAGTTTGTTAGGTATGTGGCGCCAGCTCGAGACTACATCATGTGCAAGTGACAAGGACCTCTGTTTCCCTGACTACTGGGCGACTTTTTATGTATTATTTACATCGACGGGATCATGGTTTGCATTGTACCTACGGAGATGATATCATTCAGCAGTGAGTGTATTTGGTAATGAAAGATTCGCCGTTATAAACCCAATTTGCATTTTTTTTCTTTAGAATTCATATTTAAAGTTCCCGCGTTGGTACCGTTGGAGGCAGTTTGAACGAGGCGACTTTTGCAGTGTCTGGTCCACTCCGGACCCCCCCAATAGACCACTTTGAAGTGGTGCTTGCACGAGGCCGCCTCCATTATCGGACTAAAGTTGCACATGCCAGGAACATGTTGCACCGCTCGGTGTGGTCCGTCAGGCACAGCCGCACTCGCACAAAGAAATATAGTGGCCGTGTGTTTAGGATGCTAGTTTTGCGCCGGACACCAGCTGCAGCAGCAGCAGCTAGAGAGGAGGGGATAGGCGATCTTCGTGGCGTGGTTGTGATGATAGGATAGAGCATGATGAAATGCTTATAAATAGAGGTGAAAATTCGCGTTGATGGCTTTGAAAAGCTTTTTTGAGGGTAGTCTGACAAGCAGGAGGGAGGAGGGCACGGTGGGTAACGGTATTCTTGAAAATTGGTCGCTGAAGCAAAGGTTGCGTGCTTCTGATGTTGATACATTGGGGCTGAAGATTGTTTGGAAAGGATCAGACGGTGGTTGCTTCAGCGAGTTACGAACAGGGAGCTGATGGACGACGACAAGTTTTAGATATGGTGCTCAGAAGCAGGGTGGTTCGTGCTTGCCCAAGATTACAGGAGAGGGTGGATGGTTACGCAGAGATGGATAGTGTGTGTGTGTGTGTGTGTGTGTGTGAATCGGTCGTAAGTGTAGTAGGGTTCGGACAAGGTAGCTCTGCAACTGCCAGGCGCACCTAACACGCCTCGGCAGGAAATGGGGTAGGTATTCGGTGTATAGCATTATGCATGTGTTCGGAATGCGTGTAAGCCCTCTGGGGAGACCCGTACGTGTGGTGTTGACTACATACCATTTGAATCGTATCAATACACTAACAAAAAGATATGTGTGTCTGTAATACAGTTAGGGTCTTCATGGAGTCGATTTACGAAACAGTATGCACCAGTAGTAACATATACACATACATACGATATCCTGGTCCAGACCGCCACTGGTGGTCGAGACAGCAAGACCCCGTGGACCCCATGACCCGTGGACTCCATCCCTCGCCACCGCGTTGAGCGTTAAAGATGTGTCCGAAGCTGCTCCTGTTCTTGGCCATTAAAAAAAGAAACTTTTTTTCCGAGCGTAAGAAGCACCGCCATGTGTTGCCATCATCGCGCGCGTTTTGTTGTCATTGTGGCGTTGTTGCTTTAGAAGGCATTGTTTACAAATTGATTCTTCTTAACCGGTATATTCAAATTTTGTCTGCGGTCATTGGCACCATCATCATCATCATCTTCGTGTGGGAGCTTCGTTCGTTATGATCGAATTCCTTTTAGCAAGTATAGCTGCTATTTGACTGGTGGGTTCGCATAAATGTGTGTAAAGTTAGCGCGGGGTCACACACCGCTGTTGATGAATTCGTTTGGGCCGGACTTCGTGGGAATTGAGGGGGTTGATGCCCACAACAGTTGAGCAAGTAGCAACGCACACTCAAGCAGGCCTGGCCAACACGTGCTGCTGCTGCTGCTGGTAACCCACGGGTGAACGACCTCACTAGAGAGAGAGAGAGAGAGAGAGGGAAAAAATGGTTCTTAAATCTCCGTGTTTTATATATGTAAGCTTAGCGTTTATATATGTGTTTATACGTCTAGTCCACATGAAAGTGTATACGTTCATAAGAAAAAGCTCTCGCAACATAGCATCAACGGTAGATTCTATTAGTTATTGTATGCGTTCTCCAGTCGTTGAAAAAAAAAAAAAGATCGACTTTGCAGTATAAGAAAGAATTATTTAGGTGATTCTAAAGTTGGGTAGTCTCACCCTAACGTGAGTTTAGTAGCGTCGTACGGTTAGATGGGCAATATAAGGTCGGGTTTGTTTCCCCATAATTCGGTCAGCTCCTGTCCGGGTGTTTTTATCTATGGGTGAGGCGTGGGCGTCTCTACCGCGTGGCAGGACGTCTATCAGGGATGTGGGGAAACTGTGTTTACCGTCAGTGGAACCGCACATTCAGGGCTGGGATTGAAGGTCACACCGTGAGGAATGAGTTCCATGTATTATTGCGGTGTTGTAATTGTACTCGTTGCGTTAAGGGAATTTGTGAAGCGGAATTGGTTTCGTGTATGTGTGTGTTGTCGTTCCTTTGCGAATCGTTGTGCGAAATGTGCGATATTTGTGGTGAAGGGAATTCATCTGTAGTTCGGAGGAGATCTGGGTTTTGAAGTGATGTGTGAGGAAGGAAGAGCAGTGTGCACGATACACCACACTGCGTCTTGTTGTCCATTTTGTGGTGTTGATCAACTCGTCGCTGCCTCTCGCTCTTCGTCGGGCATCTTAATTAACAAGTTTCCCCATCATAGTATGTGGTGATGCGACCTTCGTATGCTGGCGCGTGATGATAACTCGGTGAGTTATAAGGCCATCATCATCCTTCGCAGCAATAGGCGTCAGGAATATCTCCCAGAGACATGGTTGAGCAAGAGCCTTTGTCGCCATGTTTACATACTTAATATGTACGAGTGGTTAAGATTATTCATGAGTTATGCGTAAGAACGTGTTTGCAGCTGCTGATAAAGTTGGCGGGAGTATCTTTTGCCACTGTATTGTAATTTAGGTGGGCCTCGAAGTGGCTCGGGTGAAATTATTAAGATAAACATTTGGGATCGTCGCCAAATTAACACTTGAGTGGCTGTTGTGTTACTTGATGATACAGTGGTCCTTACCATTAACTATATTAGCATGGGAGATACCGTACTCATTATTTTTCTTAGACTGCTTTCCTCGTTATGTC
>JAUUDZ010033296.1:0-10942 GCA_032361705.1 Panulirus versicolor
GGTCGTCTTCTTTTTTGCATCATGAATATAACCCTACGAGGAACTATGTAATTAGGAGTATAATGGTTGTGCCAATAGGTTTTCTACTGCTGGAAGTCCCATCCATTAGTCGAACGCGGGGTTAACAGTCCCTGGCGTGGGGCATGGAGCTAAGGGGGAGAGATATATATATGATCCACCTCCAACTCTTAACTTTTCGCGGCGACGTGAGATAGGGCTAGTCTTCAGACACTATCCACAGACACTAGCCATCGGCCCATTTGCTCCCAGTTCTTTAAAAGGTGGTATTTATATAGCTGGGGGAGGCGGGTAAGTGAGAGGTTTGTGCGCCGCGAGCGGGCTGGGGGTTTTGAGGGCTAGGCCAAGGTGTGTATCGGCCGCGGAAGACAGGTGAGGGCTAGGTGAGGACAGGGCTGTTGGCGCTCGGTATAGACGGATAGGTAGACGGGCAGGGTAGATGACAGTGGAGAGGTGGGGGGGGGGGGGTGTATACTAAGACGTAGGTTGGTGGGCCAGGGAAGGAAGTAAGTAGACAGGACGATGAGACAATGGCGAGACAAGATTGGGGTACGACGCATGACGGGAACTTAGCCACTCTTCCTTCGTGAAGACAACCGAAGAATTTCCATCATATTTTCCAGCATGTATCGAACAGTGTCATCAAGGACGACTTTACGACTCTACAGTACGACGGTACGACCCTTGAGGACGATGACCTGGCTTTAGACCATATCCTATTGGATTAGGTCATACATCACGGACGACATATAACCAATGGTTGTAATGATGCCATGGAACGGGGTTAACTCTCTCATATTGATGGTATATAATTTTCCTCCTGGGCGGGGTTATTAAGCGCGATCAACTGCGTATCTCACTCAGCGCTGGAGATAATCCGTGATTGTTCACATACCTCATCGTCATTCCTGCCGGGGTAATTTGAGTGTTTCTAACCACTCACGTGCGTCAGGAGGGGGTTGTTTAGATGGAGTGGTCCGTGCACTTAATCACCTTGGTGTGTTGCACCGCCTTACTCGGAGGCCTGGCTGTCTTTAAATGGTGGTGAGTGAGCGTCGTGAGGTAAGGGAGGACCTGTGGCTTAAACAGCAACATTATTTGCTGAACATCTTCGATTCTGAAGGACTTCAGAGGCCGGTGTGGCTCTTATCTATTGTTGTAGCTTCACTCACCGTTTGTGGGGGTTGTCACAAGGCAGGTTTCCTCCACATGATCCCGCTGGAGGCGACGACAAGCCTCGTTTTACCTTTTGCGGGGAAGACTTGTGTCTTATTTAGTTTCACACGCGAAGTGTTTAGATTGTCTCTACGTCGTAAACATCAGCCTGTTCTCAGGGATCTGTTTAGAAGACGTGGATTATATCTGGATGAGATTCTCGGGTGCTAACTCTTTGCTGCTCTGTCGGCGAGCGGCATGTCTGTTTAATCTATAGTTTCATTGCGATCAGACGTTATGAGGAAATTAAAATACATAGACGTAATTTTCCCAGTTATTTCCGCACATTTTGAAGTATTACTTAGCTTCCGAAACTGTCAAGTGCTTTTCGCGAAGGAATAAAGTAGATTTCCATTCCAAATGTTGATATTCCATTTACTAACGTTCCAAAGAAAAATTGACGATGTAATTCGGCTTTTAACGAACCAACCTTTCCTATTCCTCCGTTAGGACGGGGGCTTGATGTACGACATCTGATTTTATATTAAAGATTATGCACATGATGTGGTGGCTGTAAATATTTTTTTTTTTTCCAAAAATTCAAGTGTGTAGATTATGAAAACCCTTGTGAGCGGTGTTGTTGTCCTGTTAACCAATTGTGTGCAGGATTTTAGACGCATGCACTTGATGTTATTGTCGGTGTAATCTATGAGGAATCATGTGGTGGAGGCTCGACCATGTTGGGGTCTGTGAAGAATCATGTGGTGAAGGCTCAATATAGTGTGACAGGTGAAGTTATCTTGCGCCTGGCAGCAAGACGAAGCACGTCCCCTGTACGACATTAAATGTTCACATTCGTCGTGGCAGGAGAGTTGGAGGTGTTTATCAGGGGCGACCCGACATTAAGTTTCTGTGCAGCCTTCATCCTTACTGATTATTGCCTCCATTGTGTCATTTATTGCCGCCCGGTGATGTGTACGAGGTCGCTTGTTGCACCAGGTTGACATGTTAGACATCTTTGCTGCCGCGTAGCGCGGCGGTGCCGGGCGTACGATAATGTCCCCCCCCCCCCTCTCTCCTGGGCAGGTACGTTACAGCGAAACAGCGACTGCAGAGCTCTTACCGCACCCTTTATTTTCGCGTTTTCACCCTTTTTCTTTTCCCATTGGCTCCGCCATCATCATCTGCCTGTTCTTATACACGTTCGTTTTCGATTCATGACACTTGGACTCCCTGCACATGCACTCAAGAACATCACAACATTTATTCTCCCCAGACTCACCTACGCCTCCTCTTGCCTGGTCCTCCTCCCCCTTTCCCACCACACACAACAGGGGCTACTAGAAAAGGTGCAAAGAAGAGCATTCAAGATCATCCCTGGCCCCTCTTACCCATCAAGAGGCGCCCAGTACACTAGTCCTTCATTCGATAGTTCACAGAAGAAGCTTCCCCTTTTCCGCCACCGTCACCTCCTGCCACCAGAGATCCCTCGTCCCAAAGTTGCAGTTCGAAACCGCTACCGCATCAAATGCATCCGAGTTCGCACAGAGAATAGTCCCATCATGATCACTCTATGTTTGAAGACTCTGTTTAACCCCACACATATGTACATTTGCAATGTCTACATTGTTTGCATTTCTCCATATTCTAAGCCTCTGCCTGCAGTTGATCCACTGATACTCCCCCTACGGAAGAATGGGAGATGGAGTTGGAAAATTGTTGTACAATTTTGAGTTACCGTTGTCTGAACATTCAAGAGGGTGTAAGGCGTGCATGGGATAGATTAAATTGATTTATTTATTCATCTTTAGGTCTTTGGAAAATGGTTCTGGTGTTATCCAGGACCATTTTTCCAGGGACTCGTTAGAGGCCAAGTCTGCGTTACTTTCAGTGGGAGGGAGAGGAGGATTTCTGTGAAGCGAGACATTCACTGACGAGACTATACTCTCGTCAACTGACGGTGATATAGTGTTGCCAAAAGTGAATTTTCATCCGCGATGCCACATCAAACAGTCATTCAGGAGTCCAGTAACACCAGTGCATCAGATCGATGTGGTATACGGGGGGCGCGAAGTACCGTGTGGGTTGAACCAAAGCTTATGAAGCGTTGGAGGTAAACCATGGAATGGTCTGGAAGGTTTAGATGTGGATGATGGGTTTGGGTATCAGTACATTATACATAACAGCTTGAGACTGCATATGTGCAGATCAGACCATTGTTTTGTTCCTGACGCTGCCTCGCAATGGCGGGAGAAGTACTTATGTATTATTATTATTATTATTATTATTATTATTATTATTATTATTGTTATTATTATTATTATTATATGAGAGCGGTGGGAGATATAGCCCAGGTGTGAAGGAGAGCCAACTCCACCTTTTCCACTGGTGTATGCTTTCGACATAGCCAATTTTAAGTTCAGTCAGTCTAACATTTGTTTGGCAGGTGTACGGTGACGTAACGCTGATTCCTAGAAATACCGGGTCACTGGCTGACGAAAACAGTGAAAATGAATTAAGATCATATCAGGATAATACTCCATTTGACTCGTCTGGTCTTGCACTCATCTTGTATGAGGAGAAATGCCCTTCTTACCCCCAGCTGGTCTTAGCATATTTACGAACCTTCCGAAGATTTATTCCGAACTTTACGAGTGAACTCCTTGGTGGATGTTCGATTGTTTTGATAGTCTGGGGATCAACGGTTGTTGAGTCCCACACTCACCAATAGCATGACCGATATTTCTTTGCTCAATTAAGTCTGTAGGAAATTATTTTTTTTCAGTTTTGTCGTGGTTTACCATCAGGTAGGATTTCTCTATAATCATTTCTTCATATGTATATATGGTGATCTTTAAACTCTCGTATGATGATATAATTTTCGACTCATCGCGTGTTTCATTATATACATTTTCCATTGATGGTTCATTGTGAGGTTCGACCAATGGTCGGATGCTTCACTGCGCTACGGTACTTCAGCTGGAGTCTACCCGAACTTGTTCGAATCATCTCTAACACCGTGGAAATTTCAATTATGTGAGGAGAGTTTACATTTAATTAACAGCTATTTTGAGACAACTGGGCCCTTCCTTCGGTGAGGGATAATTGATATTGCTAATGGTGTAACGAGAGGTTTAAGAGACCTTACGACCGCGTTGGAGGGTCAAACCATAGTTATGATCATGAAGCTGGTTCGGGAATAACCGAACCCGTCTCGAAAGTCTGTGATAGAGAGTGATGGCGATGAAGTAGAAATTTCCTCTTTTGAGGCATGCCAGGCAGGCCCATTACCAAGCAACACGAGAGATAATTGAACCCGTTAGTTGTGTCTATAATACTGAGTCGGGGCGATAAAATGAGGCCTGTTTTTTTTTGTAGTGTTTGAGACTTGAACGTTTAAGAAGCAGCTTCGTAGATAATTGAACCCGTTTCATGGATCCATAATGTTGATGGGAGGTGATAAAGCAGAATTGTTTAGTGGCTTGGGAGTAGGCGTTGCTCGCTGAGTCTGGCTGGTAGATTGGTGTTAGTTCTGGTAACTGCAGTTATGATGAGGAGGGTCTATGATTTGACCGGCCCTCAGCAACAGGCCAGAGAGAGAGAGAGAGAATCGATTTTCACCTTCGAGATTTATATAAGGTTGGCTTGCCTGCCTGGCCACTCTGGTGAGATGAGACAAAAACTCAAAGACATAATGTGGTCTCGTAATATATGCCTTCGACTGGGGATCTTGGGTGGGGATGAGCTGGTCTTCTGAGCTGTCCAGGGATCTCGTATACCACGAAAAACTGGTTGACGGGAAAAATACCTGCTATGAATTAAGGACGAGTAAGATAAGATGCGATAACTTTGCAGAAATGAACTTGGAGGAGAAAGAATAAAGGGGGGAATCAGTCGAAATGGAGGTAGGGCATTACGAGCTGTTTCCTGACGCTGAGTCGCGTTTGATGGGAATGTTACTAAGACTTGTAAGTCAGTGGCGGAGGAGAGTACGATGAAAATAACAAACAGACAAACGTGAAACCTAAGTTGAGGTTGCTTGGGTTGAGATGGGGAGGGTTGAGCCATCCAGCCCCTGGTGTGTGGATGTGATGGAAGGTAAAGATTTAGTGGGAAGGATATACGTCAGGATCCTTGCATGGTATGTGAGGGAGACGTGGGCCTCCTGTTTCTCCCTCAGCAGGACCTCGGGAAATATAGATGATAATTTAGTGAGAACGCGAGAGCAATCTTCCTTGCCCACCCTGTCCAGGCCACCCCACCCATGGGTTTATGTATTGTGTATTTACATTTTCTGTATATTGTGTTTTGTTTATGTGTTTGAGGTATTCGTAAAACATAGATGTTATCTAATTTTTGTGTGGTCTTTTTTCTCCTGCAGGCGTGATATGTGGGTCGTGGTTCGAGCTGCGGCTGTGGTGATGGTGGTGGGTGCTGTGCTAGGGGGTTTAGTGGCTGCTACAGACCCCCAGCAGACGCCCCTCGCCCACACCAACTCCAGCACGCCTTCCAACATATCCATTGCTACGGCGCCTCCTCATGCGTCCCCAGGGGCGTGGTCTCCTACCTTGCTGGTGCCCTCCGCGGCCTCCCAGGTGCTGTGTGAGGAGGCCAGAATCCGCTGTGCCCTACGCAGCGGCTGTGGTATGGCCCTACAGAACTATATGTTAGGCTGCGCAGACCTGATGAGCGGACGCATTGACTATTGTGACGAGTACTGCAAGAATTCCCTTATAGCCCTGACTTCCACTGAGGAGGGTCACTCCCTTATGGACGTAAGTTACGCTTATACTACACGTATACATAGCCCTTGTGACAGATTAGCACTATCAATTGTTTTCCTAAGAGTAACGATGGTTTTCAAATTAGTTAACATTAGGTAATTTCTTGTAACTGGAACATTTATCTTTAACAAGTGGACTGATGAGAAGAGAGGAGGTGATGAAAGCCTTGCGGAAGATGAAATGCGGCAAGGCGTCCGCTCTTGAGTATGATGACCTGACCTCTATTAAGCGTCAGGTCAAACGCCAGAGCACCATACCTATGGGCCATTGTCGTGTTCAAGATTTTAATTTTCAATATTCTGGTTTGTTTAAACAGAGCACAATATTGTAAACAAATTATACACCAGTTGAAGATGTGGTTTGATTTTGTGGAATTAGTGACGTTGGGTCGATGTACAGAGACTAGTGGATCTGATGAGCTGTAAGATTCCCTCCAGAAATTGTGGATGGCGTCTGGGTTGCCTCCTACCACTTCTGACGCGTCCATCATCCATTTTCTTTTAAGTTATCATCAATGCTCTAGTCGAGCGAAGAAGACCCCTAGTTGAAACGCATAGAAAGTTTAAGTATTCTTTTTTTTAAAGAAAGTGACGTTTAGGACTATTCTCTCTCTCTCTCTCTCTCTCTCTCTCTCGCTCTCTCCATGTGACTGACCCTGGTTCCATTGGTGTCGCCCTCCCTGCAACAGTGCCTGTGCAGCGACGACTACTGCCGGGAGGCCAAGGGTCGGGTCGAGGTGTGCAGGGAGGAGGTGGTGGTGGCCAACGCCGACTCCTCGGTCGTCTCCTGCAGCGTCGCCCACTGGATCTGTTCGGCGGACACCCTGTGCGCCACGGCCATCAGCTACTACGACCGCTTCTGCCGCAGGATGTTCCTCGGCAAGGGGTAAGGCCACGTCTCCCACTCACTCTCTCCACCCCAGCCCAAACTCTGGTCTCTCTCTTACCACGCTCCAGCAGCCCCTCCAGCCACGTCCTAGCTCCCCCAGCCACTCCCCAGTGCCTCTAGCCACTCCCCCAGCTCTCCCAGCCACGCCGCTGTGCCTTCAGCCACACCCCAGTCCCCAGTCCTTAATTTCCTCTGTATCATAATCAGTAATTGAATTCCATAATTGAATATATAAAACGATTACTAAATCTTAGAGGCAGGTAGCCAGGAATTACCATAATGGTGAGGTTGTCATTTTTAGAAATATAATTAACATAGAGACAGTAGAAGGTCTTGTTTACAGCAGGAGCAATACAAGTATATACACAGCTGTGGTGGAGTATAGACCTGTTGATGTTCTTATTAACAACGATTGTATGGCTATTACCACGTTTATTGGTTACACCACTTGAGGTGTACATTTCTCATCTGTATTTTGATAGATGTATTTACTTAGGGGGATTTTAGGGAGCCATACGTTGCGTGTGGTTCTCAAATCTCTTGTTTCCTTCAGGTTCTCAAGACCACATGTGTTGTGTGTGGTTCTGAGAACTTGTGTCCCCCCTCAGGCTGCCATAATCAGAGGCTTTGATACGGTTTTCTGGGACTGTGTCTTGGAGGTTCTTGTGGAACAACTGGTTCTTGTGGCGTGTTTTGTGGTAAGTGTCTAGGGTAATTCATAGCTGGAGGGTTCTTGAAGGTGATTGTGATCTGTTGGGTCCATTGGGGTTTTTTTTTTAAAGGTTTTTAGAGCTGTGTAAGTCTTCCAACTTTATTTTCTTGGGTCGCGTCTTTGTAAAAGTTTACCGTATTGAGGAACTTGGGAGTTTCGGTGTAGGTTTTGAGGTTTAATCTATTGATGTTCCTCTTGGTGGGATATCATGAGGTTGTGAGGGGTCTCACACTGGGTCTGGGGGCCTTATAGTAACATCATGAGTCAAGAGCTTGAGGTTGTGAGGTGTGACATCATGAGTCAAGAGCTTGAGGTTGTGAGGTGTGACATCATGAGTCAAGAGCTCGAGGTTGTGAGGTGTGAGTCATCTTGGATCTTTTCGAAATAGACAAAGCGAGATCGTCATTACGTAGCCCACTATTATTGCTTGCTGGCACGTAAACAACTGAATGTCATGTTCTTGTCGCACTTTACAAGTGGAACTGCTTTTCCTGGCCGCTTGCCCTCTCCTCAATATGCTCCCGTTGTTTGGAAGTCTCGGTGTTAAGAGGAAGGGTCCAGTATCCTCTCGCCACACCTGCTGAAGCGGACCCACTAGTTATTTCTGCTGATGCCTCCTTGTGATACCACCTTCGTAATGCCTTCGCCAGACTGTGTTTATTATGCTTCGCCAGTTCCCCATCTGCCCCCTGTAAAACTCCACTGTTTTCCTTCACTTTAGATAAGACTGTGGATGAGGTTTGCTTGGCATGGATCAAGTACACAGTGTCGCTTTATACCCCATAGACGAGGCGTAGATACAGATCATAACAACCTTGTAGTTTGTTAATGAGCGAACAGGTCTTGACCACTTCGTGCAAAGCAGCATTGACGTGTCTGTCCATAGGTGTAACACTTGTAACGATCCTTCTAAAGTAACAGGTTTTTAGCACTCTGTGACATATTGATCCATCCATAGGTACAGGTGTAACAGTTGCTGGCTACAGTTGCTGGCTTTCGCAGATGTCAGTTACAGATGTATAAACCCCTCTCCAAATGCTCTTGTTTTTCACCCCCTCCTTGCCACAGGTGTAGCTACAGGTGCAACAACAGTATCTCAATCCTGCAGCGGCAGAAGGCAGCCACCAAGCTGGAGACGTGCACATGCGATGGGACGGAGGCCTTCGACTGCGCCGGGATCAAGAGGAACATGGCGCGCCTCTGTTTCCACCAGTATGACGAAGAGGAGATGCAGAAGGAAGAGGAGCTGACGAACGAGGTGGATACAACGGCGGCGTCCAAGGCCAGGTTGAACTCTGGGTCGGGCCTCCGTACGGACCAAAACTTCCTGGCTTTGACGGCTGTGGCGTACGTCCTTATTTCTGCCGTGGTGCGGTGGGCAAGATCAATACATTAGGTGAGATTATCCTCGCCTTTTTTTTGGCGAAGATTTAGATTAAGCATTGATTATAATCACGGTGAACGTTTTAATGGATTTATTCGGCGTATGGAGGACCCCCTCCACCTCCTCCTCCACCTCCACCTCCCTCTTGCAAGGGGCTATTTATGAGACGCCCTGGGTGGCACCCGAGATGGACCTCTATATATACTGTCGCTGGGTGCTTGACGGTCCGCTGATGGCGCTGTTGCGATGGATGGCCACACACAATGTGGCGTGCCGCACCTGAGGGGAAGTGCTTGATGAGTGGGTGGCAGGTGTGTGTGAGTGAGAGAGGGGCGGTGCTTGATGAGTGTGCCGTACTGGCATGGCACACGTACTGGCATGGGGTCATAGTGATGCATGTGTGTGTGTGTGTGTGTGTGTGTGTGTGTCAGGCCTCAAGGAAATCGGTGTGTGCTGAGTAGGACCTTAAGGAAGAAAACGTTGGCTCGATGGCTCGTTAGGAGAGAAATAGTGGTTCAGAGGGTCGTTAGAGAGGTACTTCGCTCGTTTAGATCGTATTTGATGTAGTATGATATTACATATAGACCATAAGTAACACAGCGCATAATCCTCAGTAAGTAGGGCATCACAGAGTCATATCATAGTAAGGCTTGGTCAGTGGCCCGTCGTGAGCTTGTACAATGCTTGATGAGTGGATCGTAGTGAAATGGCGCATATGAAACGTTGCTGGGGAAGTGCTGGAAAGATGCGGTGCTTAGTGAGTGGGACGTGATTGAAAGGGTGCAATGCCTACTGAGTGGAAGGTGTGTAATGGTTGTAATTCTTATTGAGTGGTTGATGGGCCCAGAATATCAACAGTATTGACTACAATATTTATAGCCCTGTCCAGAATATCTACACTCTCAACTGGAATATCATGAATCCCGGTCAGAATATTCACAGCTTTGCCGAGAATATTCATCGCCCTGATATGAATATCGGGAGCCCACCATAGTGTACCCAAAGTCTCACCGAAAAGTGTCCAGAATTTGGGCTAGAATATTCAGAATATCTACGTGTGGGTCATAAGGTCATCCGGGGTCATGCATGTGTGAGATTTTGTACTTTTCTTTTTTACTGAAGATTTTCTGCTTCAGTTTCCAACGACATTTTGTTAACTACAGAACCTTGCGTGCGTAAGGGTGTGTGTGTGTGTGTGTGTGTGTGTGTGTGTAGTTTGGCTTGAACATGTACCCTTGAGCGTGTCCGAGTGTTTATTCATGAGGATATTTACCTGAATATATGAACCTGAGTGTTTTGAGCTGAAAAATCCTACGAGCGCTACCCCGTTCAGATGGGAAATATCGGCCAACCTCGCAGGACTTGGTGAGGCTCGTTATGTTGGTCTGTGGCAAAGTAAAGACCAGAAACAAGATGGCGGTAGTGGCCCGTCTCTTAAGGTGTTTGTTTACATCGGCAGGTGATAGCCTAGTCGGCTGCCACAGGTGTTCGACGCGTTGTGGTATTACCTGACTCCCTTGGTTTAGGGTTTTTTCTGGGTGGGGAGAGGTGGTAGGGGAGGGAAAAGGTAAGTGGTGGGGTGGAGACCTGAGATTCGAGTGTGGTATGGTGGCACCAATAGTGGTGTTGGAAGTGATGGTTAATGTAATGGGGAGGAGAAGGAGGGGTGGCACATGATGTGGAGGGGACAACACAGTGTAGTGGGAGTTATTTGTGTAATGGGTATGATGTCACATGGGGTAAAAGAGGTGTTAATATTGGCTATAAGGGTCTGGCATAGTGTGGCGAGCCTAGCCTAACATGTCAAGCGTCAGTCGTGGGAGACGCTACGACATGTAGTTCACCTTACAAGGTATTATAATCAGGTCCACCAGCCGCCGAAATGATACATTCCTCCTGGCGAGTGTGATAGCCAAAGTGCTGTATACATTCCTCCTGGCGAGTGTGATAGCCAAAGTGCTGTATACATTCCTCCTGGCGAGTGTGATAGCCAAAGTGCTG
>JAUUDZ010033307.1:0-10941 GCA_032361705.1 Panulirus versicolor
AGAAGCTCAGCAAAATAAAAAACTGTTAAGTGAGGTCTAGCAGACCACGTCGCGACCCAGACACACATACACACACACACACACACACCGTCAGGAGCAACAGCTGACGGAAGACGAGAAGATCAACGAAAGGAAAAATGAACCTAAATCACTATACCGTGACGTCAGCCGGTAGCATGAACCTGTCTTGTAACAAATTATCTTCAGATTTTTTTTTTCAAATTGCATTATTGGTCGACGAATCCAAAGTCTACCTTTCACAGAAAAGGCCAATGATAAGTGATAAAACTCCCCCTCCCCCTCATATTCCTAGACCTACAGGTCAAGTGTCAAGCAAATGTGTCAAAAAAAAACAAAGAAGCTCTGACTTTTAGGACAAATTTCTACTTTCAGTACCACTTGCCATCTTGGTCGGGGTCGAGAGAGAGAGAGAGAGAGAGAGAGAGAGAGAGAGAGAGAGAGAGAGAGAGAGAGAGAATACTGAATAGAGATCACACAAGGACCATCCTCGCCAACTTTTCTTACAAATAGATCCACCGGTTCAGAGAAGAATATCATGTCATTCTTTGACAAAATTAGGCCTTTCATTTCCTCAATCAGCAAAAAAAAAAGCAATACATTAATTCGATTAGAGAAACCTTTATCACTTAAAAAAAAAAACAATTCACTACCTACAGTTGAAACTCGAGCCCATTTCGACTTGAAGATGATTTGGCCATTTAAAGAACTTCCTAATATCCTTCATAATGGCCATCTTGGATGGTGTTTGTGGTGAACGGACGCCGTACTGAAAACTGACCTACAGTTGAAATCTGAGCCAATTTCGACTTGAAACGAAGATGATATGGCCATTTAAAATAACTTCCTAATAATGGCCATCTTGGATGGCGTTTGTGGTCAACGGACGCGGTTCTGAAAACTGACCTTCTAAGAACCACTCCTGCCAAGTTTGGTTCAGATCGGTCCAGTGGTCTCAGAGGGGAAGAGTGAAACGGGGAAGGTTGAGAAAAACGAATGACAGACGCCAAGCGATGGGTAAAAGCTCACTTGCTGTTTGTGATCAGTCGAGGAAACGGTAGCAGAAGAAAGGGAGACGGAGGAGAAAAAAAGAGAAAGATCATGTAATGATGATGTTATAAGAGAAGGGCTCAAAGCAGTGGAGCAGTGGAAGGAAGCGTGTGTGGCTGGGTGTGGGTGTGTGCATGTGGGTGTGGCTAGATGTGTGTGGGTGGGTGTGGCTGGCAGTGTGGGTGGGGGGGTGGAGCAGGTGGTGGTGGTGAGGGTGGTAGTGGCGGCGGCGGGTAGGGTGTGGATGACGTTGTAAACACGGTAAGGCCTGGCGGGGTGCACGGGGAGTGTTGTCAGGCAGCTTGTGCTGGGTTGGCTGCTTGCTCCTGCTCCCCTGCTCCCCCCTCCTCCTCCTCCTCCCCCCCCCACACACACACACACACACTCCATCACTTCATCACAGACACTCATGTGGTCGTCCGCTCCATCTACACTCCCTCCCTCACATTGCACACAACTCACTCCTTCATGGTTGTTCTTCCACCCCATTGATTCCTTCACTTACCCCTTCCCTATCGCTGCCACACACACACACACCCCTCAACCCTCACCCCAACATACTATCACACAGCCCCTCAACTGTAGGGCTCCCTTTCCAGTGCTGTACAATCAGGCCCTTACACACAACTACGTACAACACGCACAAATACGCATGTATACAGCCGTCATTTGTTCCAGCAATAGGCGGCAGGAAAAGCTGACCTCGTATGTTTCTGAGAGAGATATCGGAAGGAAACTTTTGTAGTAAATATCGGTCGTGTGAAAGGGAGAGAAAATCAGTGGCAGGAGGGGGTACAGATAGTCATGTATCGGAGCGAGCGAAGAAGATTAGTTAAGGTCATTTCGAAGAGGTGGCGGAGTACACACACTGGCGGGGAGGGTCAACTGAAGGGGAAAATAAGGAATGTATTGGGATGGTTCCAGAGCGAACATCAGGCTGGATGAATGATCATGACGTGTGTGTCAGAAGAAATGGACTACCCCCCAAAGTTCAGATGAGTGATTATAACTCCTTATGGCTCCTAAGTGTCCAGAACCCACAAAAGACGTGAAAGCCATGGAAAATTAAAAGCGATGATAAAGCGAGTGTGTGGAAAGATGGAAATCCGAAGCGAAGAGTGGAGGAAAAAATCCACTGCTTTTACTCAAAGTGAATATGAAGGTAGTAACGCTCATCATGATTGGCTGGCTGGTAGCGGGATACATGTGTATGAGTCTAGCCGTAAATCGAAAACTAACGATCAATCAACAGCCATGGCGCTGCATGGATGAAGGTGTTTGATTTCATTTATGAGTGAACGAAATCAGTCGACATAAAATGCCGTCGTGCAACAGGTGAGACGTAAATAAGAAGGTATGTGGGGAAGTGAAGGATAAATGGCGATGCCGGACGTAAATAAGGCAAAGGACGAGAATGGTGGAGCCTAGACAAGGCTCATTTGTCAAGGCAAGGAGAAACTGGGCCCCTGGTGTCCCAGGCGAAGGTCCCTTGAGAATGAGAGAGATCAACTGGTGATTCCAGTGAGGAAAGCAGGGGCGACTATATTGCACCTTACAGGAGGTCATCCAGAATCAAGAGGAAACAGTAGAAAGTCGGCGTGCGAGTAAGCCTAGAACGACGCGTCGGCACGGAAGGATCACAGGAGGCCTCCCGAAGGTTCCCAGGTCCCAGAGTCATTCCTTGCCTCTTGGGTGAGGACGTCTTGCAAAGGGAGGGAGAGGGGGTGAGTGGCAGTGTCTTTCAGTGGCCCAGACCTTACCTCTGGGCAGAGAAGACGCGTCGGCACGAAGGTGTTCGTAGAAAGAGAATCGTGATTCCTAAATGGGGTCGATACATATGCTGAAGGAACGCGGCAACTTGAGCGACAAGACTGATGTTCATGACAAGAGGTAGAAACTGAGCCGAGTAGATCCATGGGAGCGAGGCACAATGCGAAAATTTAAGATATTTCAAGTATCAGGAAATTTCAGGAAATTCTGGAAGAGTAAAAAGCCATGGTGGTTTCCAAGGGAATTCGGGGCACTGAGTGACAGAAATATTTCACTGGTTAGCCACAAAACATGAGGATGCATTTCTTAAAGTCAAAAGAGGAGGTAAGACATGAAACCAAAGGATCTGAGGTGGATGACATGAATCTGCAGGAGACAACTAGCAACATGATACGACCAAACATCATCAGAGTAGTGAGAAAGGTATGATGATGGTAGAGGATTGCGAATGATATTTGTGTTCGAAGATCGCGATCAATGATACGAAAGATGTAAGGTTCAAGAAGTGCATTATACAACAAAAATGGAAGGTACGGCTTCAGGAGGCAAAACTACTGAAAACAAAATGGTAAAGAAAAAGGGCATACCATATACATTACTCAACACAGTAGTATGGAAGGTGCAAGGTTGAGAAAACACAGATGATGAAGAATAAGAGAAGAGAACTTAGAGTTTTTCAAGTGGAAAGCTTGCCTTTTAAAAAGGGGGAAGGAGGTAGCTTTTAGGAAGAACATGAAAAAGTAGAATTCAAAAGCTTAGCAGTGCAAGAACAGAGAGACATCGCAAGGAACCAGCCTTGTGTTGCTGATATCCACACAGCAATCCTATGATGCATAGGCTAACCGAACATTACGTGGCCTAGCTAATGACGATTGAAAACAGAAAACCGAACAATAATTCTACAGAAGGGAAGAAGTAACACTGGAACGCAGGACATATTGGGTTGAGTTTTAAAGTTAGGCTGGGGAGGCGAGGCCAAGTCGAATTAATCTTAAATTCAACTCTGTACAGTAAGTATATAGATAGAGACAAAGCCTCCTCATGTATGAGAGAAATATCCCGTCCAAGAGCGAATCATTCCTCTTCATAGTCCAAACGACTATTCAGACGAATCTTCTGCATATGCACAGGACATCCAATTTCTGAGTGGCTAACTTGGCTACTTGTGTGGTGAAGATCCACAAGTCATATTAGATGTTACGGTTATACCAAGCGTGTTTACTGTGTTGGGTTGTGGAATCACACAGCCATATAAAGGAGAATGGAATATCGTTAAGAGACTTCAAAACAAGAAATGGGAAGAATGTGGCTTTCGAGTCATGAATCTCAGATGACGTTTGTTCCACTGGGAAATCTCGTCCATATCTGAATGTATAGAGGAGGTAACTGTGGCGGGACGAGACATACATCGCGCAACAGTACAAGGACTCGATCTGAGGGACGTGGGAGGATGCGACGCTGAGTCGTCAGTGTTTGGATGAATTTGGTGTTCGGTGAAGGAAATCGTTGATAAAACAGATGAAGGTCGGAAACAGAACAGAACTCTGAGATAAGGTGCTAGTTTTGTTCCCAGTTACATAGTAGTGATCTGCTTTAAAATCTATATGTAGTTAGAAGCAATAACAATTGAACAGTGTGATAATACTATATATATATATATTGGGAAATTATGACAGTGTGAAGCATTTCAACGAAACAGCTAGCACAAATTGAGGTAGAGCCGTTATTGATGGTAAACAAGAAGAATGATTTAGGATATGCAACAAAAAATTACAAGTGGGAGGATAATGACGTTGATAAATCAATTCACACAAGGAATATCAGCGTGTTGAAGAGGCCCGAGCCCAACCAGGGGTACTGCACACACGGCAACGGGAAGCCATGAATGGTTGAAGTGAAGACCAGGATACAGTGAAAACACACAGGCAGACATGGATGGTGGAGTGGCACTGGGGAATACTGTACATCTTATCAGTAAAACGATGGACTTGCACACTGATGGAAGAGCATATGAGGTATGGATACAAAGAAGCAGTAAATTTCGATAGGAATGTGAGGAAAAAGCTACACAGATTAGAGAAATGGAAGACACTGATAACTTTAGTCCAGGAGGTCCCCAGCACACTTAAAATTTGTACTATAAAGGGAGGGAGTTCTACCTTATTGGGGCCCTCTCTCTTGAACTTTATTATCATGTAGCTGTTAAACTTCTGTTTGCTGTTCATATTCACAAGGTGTGTGTGTGTGTGTGTGTGTGTGTCCCTGCTCGACAATGGAGAGCATAAAGATAATTTAGTTAAAATCATCCAGTAAAAGTTCAGACTAAATACCGCAGAGTTCTACACTACATTAGCCACATTCACCAAAGCAAGCGAATATTTTAAGTGAATATTTCAAGCGAATATTTGTCTCTCAGTTCAGAACCTCAGACCTTATAGAATTTCCACCATAAGCTGATCTACACCAGCTTTTACATCGTCTGAATACGGCAATCCTCCTCTTCCTTAATGAAAGATAATCTACCAAGGTATGACTCAACGTCTGGTTTATTCACCTACAACCTTTTGGTTGTCACCATTCTGACTACAATCACCCAGAGTGGTTGCGACGGAATAGGGAAGCACTTGGCAAAAATGAGGCGTCTCACCGCTTCCCGCGCTAAGGTGAGCTTGCTGAGGGAACCCCTCCCACTGCAGCACGCGAAGCTCTCGCCTGATTTGCAGAGGCGGACGAGGAGAAGGTCTTGGTACAAAACCCATGAGGGAGAGTAATGGCGCGTGTGTTATTGGCCTCCGACATTGGCCAGGGATGAGTCGCGTAAGCAGTGAAGGGATGGGTACTCAATGAACCCGAAGTTAATAACCCCTTGAGCATGACGATGTCATCCTTGAGTACGAGGGTACGACCCTTGACCACGACTATACGACCCCTGGGGCTGGTGGAGTGAGTCAGGTGTGGAAGCTACGTCACCATACCCAAGGGTCGCACCGCTGTGCTAAGGGATCGTACCGCTGCCCTCAGTGACCGCACCGTCGTCCTCAGAGACCGTACCGTCATGCTCAGTGACCGTACCGTCATGTTCAGGGACCGTACCGTCATGCTCAGTGACCGTACCGTCATGCTCAGGGACCGTACCGTCATGCTCAGAGACCGTACCGTCGTGCTCAGGGACCGTACCGTAGTGCTCAGAGATCGTTCGAACCGTCGTACTCAGGGATCGTTCGAACCGTCGTGCTCAGGGCTCGTTCGAACCGTCGTGCTCAGGGATCGTTCGAACCGTCGTGTTCATGGACAGTGCCGCCGAGCTGAAGCGGTTGAGAACCCGTAAGTGTTAACGAGGCGGCAGGAGGGGCGGATATTGATGTCGTGTTGGGACTCCACTGCCCGGACACTCTCAACACTGTGAATAATGATAGTGGGAGAGATCATCTCAGGCAGGAGGCAGGAAATGAAGCACGAACTAAGAAGCCTCTGCAACGACAATGCGTCGAGTTGTGGAGGAGTACACTGGAAAGTATGCAAGTATACTCGAGCCAGGTTTATCGTTCTTCTAAACATGACTTAAAAGCGTGCATTATCAAGCAGTTCATTGCCATGAAGACAATAAAGTTCATCAGAATCCCCCCCTAAGCTACCTTCGAAGTCTGAAAACTAAAGGTTCATGAATGCTGCCAAAATGCGTAAAAAGAAGAAGTAAAACTTGCAACTATTCCCTTGCCAAGGACTTATTCAAAACTGTTCTACGTAAATCTGAAACAATTCCTTTGCAAAGAACTTATTCAAAATTGTTCTCAGCACAAAGATGTGCAACTGATTAGTAAATGAATTTATTAACTTAAACAGAAGAAGTTGCTTCCTGGTCTACCTCGTTCTTATCCAGGTAAAAATGACAGTGAACTTCTCCAGCACAGAAACCTCTCAGCTTTTTGATAGGTTATCTTCACCACGGGTTTGTCGCTCATGGAAGAAATGGCTTCTCAGAGATTTTAAAAGTCGCAGTGGCGTCCACCAAGGTGATATACTCCCTCCTAAGCAAATAAGATGGCTATATTGACAATCTATAATATTTCATTCTTAGTAGTGACCCTGGAAGATATTTAGTAGCGTAAATAAAAAGAATCGTAAGAATCTTTTAATACTTTATTACAGCCCTTAATGACGTCCAAGCAAGTTTTTCTTCTTTCAAAATTCGTATTCATATTGAAAAACAGTCGTAATGAAAAAATACTCCAAAAAATTACAGGAGTAAGTACAGGATATTTTATGGCCCAACAAATTTCTTGTTTGCAATTGAAATATAACACAATGAAACGCTTTTATACATAAACTAATCGTGAAAAATATCTCATAATATTTTCCCAGAGCATCAGATGCCCATTGAATACAAAGCAAATAATCATAAGAATCTGAAAATACTTTATCACATCTCTTAATAACCCCCAGACAATTTTTTTTTTCAAAATTCGTATTCAGTATGAAAAACAGTCTTAATGATGAGATTAACGAGCAGATGTATTATCAACCGACGAAAAATACCAAAAACTGCTCGTATCATTTCAGGACATTTTACAGCGGAAAAGACTTTTTGTTTTAGAATTAGAATATCATAATGAAACACGTCTGTACTTGATCATGCAAAATACGTTCGAATGCTTACCCAAGGACACAGATACTCGATAAATACTTTGAAGATAATCACCAGAATTTTTGAATAATACATTACAGCACTTAATGACCCCCAAACACCATTTCAACCACAAATTCGTATTCGGTGTGAAAAAAAATGTCCAAATATTGAGGTTATTAAGCAGATCTAATTATCACCAGAATGTTTGAATAATACATTACAACACATTAATCAATGACCCCCCAAAGACCATTTCAACCACAAATTCGTATTCGGTATGAAAAAAGAGTCCAAATACTGAGGTTATTAAGCAGATCTAATTATGACAATAATCTTCAAGTAATTCATTACAGCAACTGAAGACCCCAAACATCATTTCAACCCCATATTCTTATTCAGCATAATTAATCAAGATATTGAGCTTGTTATGTACATCATCACCCTTTGAAAAATACCGAAAAATACAGCTCCCCTTGGCCGAAATATACCCGATTAATACGAACCGAATAAACGACGCGATCCTCTTAAAACGCAATCATTAATTACAGAAATGAATAACCCGCAAACAGTATTTCAATCCCAAATTCGTATCCAGCATGAAAAATAATCCTCATACTGAAGTTTTCAAGGAAATCACGTCACCTTGGAGGAATACCAATACTAGCAGGTAATAAATAGTTCAGGGTATCTATTTTTTTTAAGTCCAAAAGACTTTTTGTTTTAAAACAACGTTCAGACAGTGACAGTGATCATACTGAGGCTTTCTCTCGCTCTGTCTCATCCTCAGTACTTAACATTTACCTGGGTTGAGTTTCATCAACCACTCACCACACCAATAACTTTTGCAGTTTGTCTAGATCCCCTCATAAGCTGACGTAGTCCTCATCATTCCTTACTTCTCTTCTCATGACCGAGGCATCACTCGCAAACAGACTTAGGCGTGAGTCCAGCCTTTCTGGTAGGTTACTTACAGACATCAAGAAGAGCAGTGGTCCCAGGACTGAGCCCTGTGTCACCCCACTCCTGACCCCCGTCCATTTCGAAGATGTTCCTGTGTCCTTAGTTCCCTTCCACTAACGTAATCTTCTAACCACTTATGGAGTCTCCCATTAGCACTTTTTGTAGAGTCAAACGCTCTCTGGCAGTCCAGTAATACACAGAGAGCGTTTAGCCGTCTATCCCATTTCTTTGGAAAGTCAGCTCACTCTGTCATATTTTACGAGATTTGTTTTAAACATCTTTCTCTCAGTCCATGTTACCTCTCACTTAGGGAGTGTCTCCTTTGTAATCAGTCATCAACTTGTTTTCTGATTATCTCTGCCAGTGTTTTTAATATCAACTTGTGAGGGATATTGGGCTGTGCTTTAAGGTCATTTTTCGATTTTCTTTCTTAATGACAGACATAATTTTAGCCCTCTTCCATTCCACTGGCCTTACCCCTTGCTCTCTAGTGACATACTGAACAACATTTCAAGTGGCAAATCGAGAGTGTATGCACATCCCTTTACCACACATGGAGAGAGTCATGAGCCTCATATAGATGAAGATTTTCTAATAACTTAATTAAGTTTCTTCTAGAAACTTCAGTTTTTTCTAGTACCTTTTCCCCATCCCATCTCGCCAGTGTCTCCCACTGTGACAACACTTCTAAACTTATCATTCAACTCCATACACAGTTCTATATCATGCTCAATAATTCTACATTCTGGTTTTCTTATCCTGTTCAGCTGCTCTGTGACCGTCACTTTAATTCCGATGAATTCATGGAATAGTTTTGAATTTCCTTTTGTCTTGTCTACAGTATTCATTTTAAGGATGGTCTCTTCCTCCCTCTTTGTCTTACAGCACGCATTTCTTGCGTATAAGTTCATTCCAAAGGATGGTTGGCTACTGTGAAGCATCACTCTTCTCCGTATTACTTCTGTAAGCTTTGCTGCATCTCCACAGCTTTTATCAAACCAAATCTGTCTCTGTGTCGTCATATCGTCCCAAGTAATAGCATATGGTGTCCATGACCCAACTCCCTCTAATACAGACTTTACAAAGCCTTCAGTAGCACCAGTCTACACTCTGGTTATGGATCTCCACTTCCTAAATCATGTTCTCAAAGAAGTTATTCTAGTTTGCTTGGATACCATTATCCTCCTCTTTGAGTTAGGTTTCATTTCTGATATTCCAGCAGTACACAATCACCTTTACTAGTTGCTCTATCATATGTGATTTTTTTTTTATTTCCATGTCTGTATGTGTGTAGACAAGGTCTTGCTGTGGTGTATCGACCCCTCTAACTCTTGTATGGTTAGCGACATGATGACTGAAGAAATTCTCCCGCATACATTCAGGGAACTTGTGTCTCCAAGACCCTCTGTCTGCGCGCGCATCTAAATTCTCCCGGCATGCTCCCTTGTAGATGGAATCCCCATAATCAAGGCTTTGTCATCATTAAGGAGCGAGTGTCTCGCTGCTTCCTCCACCATCCTGAAGGTTCCTATGTCGTATAATTTCACTGTATCATGGCATTTTCTTGGAGGAGTGTAAATATAAAGTAGCACTACTGTTCGTCTTTCCTGTAGTGACTCATCTCATTATATATTGCGTGAATGGGCCGTGCAACGACACTTCTTGGAATATAAAGTGATCGCTTACCGAGACACAATCCCGCTCTATCTTTCTTGCGCCTCCTTGCTGCTTTGTGTACTCCTCTGGTATAATAAGTCTCGACTCTACTCGTTTAATGTGTTTGTTCTGCATTATCCTCCGACGATAGCAGGGGGGAGTCCTCCTCGACTCGGTCAACGGAGGTCCAGCTTCTTTACCCATTAGTTACCAGTAGGTCCGCATTGTTATGCATGATACTCAAGTCTCATGTTTGAACCAAGTTGTGCTGCTTGTCTCCCCGAGTCTGTATTGGAAGGGGTTCCCATGCCCCGTGTTGATCCAGCTGATCCCTCCTGTTCTTTTACCCTCCCGGCTGTATGTCTTTGCTGTCTCTCGCTCCTGTCTCCGTTTATCGTCTCGTCTGGAATGTTTCGTAGTCTCCTCCAGCACCTCCTGGCTACACATTTTTCATTGCCTGTATCTACAGATTCTCCTGAATTCTTTTATTTCTAGAGTCACATTCCACAAGTCTATCACATTAACTTATCTTTTATGATTTCATCTTTCCTCCGTATTTAGACTATTCTCTCCTTCCGTCCCAAAGACCATCACCGACCTACGTCACCTGGCCCTGGTCTGTACGGCGTCTTTCAGCTGAGGAGTGGCCCACCCGTCTCTTTTAAGTCTGCGAGGGTAATACGTCTTTCTCATTGTCTGTTATGTTATTAAGGCTCGTCCTTGTCATTACCAAACATTTGTTCTGGGCTGTCTGCGCTCTCTTTAGCCACCAGCCAACTGCTCTACACACATTCCTTACGAACAGCCTCTGGCTCGGTGAACTGCATTTTCTAATGAGTCGTTGAACATCTTGTTCTGAT
>JAUUDZ010033318.1:0-21664 GCA_032361705.1 Panulirus versicolor
GACACAGGAAGAATGTGTTAGGAAAGAAATAGGAAGCATGTGCGATCAAAGATATAGGAAGTATATGTAAGGAACGACATAGGAAGCATATTTTAGGAAAGATATGGTGAGCATGTGTGAGGAAAAACAGAGGAAGCATGTGTGATTAAAGAAACAGGAAGCATGTGTTAGGAAAGACATAGAAAACATGTTTGAGGAAAGACATAGGAAGCATGTGTGAGGAAAGATATGGGAAGCATGTGGGAAGAAAGACATAAGAAGCATGTGTGAGGAAAGACGTATTAAGTATATGTGAGGAAAAAAACATAGGAAGCATATGTGAGGAAAGACACAGGAAGACTGCGTGAGGAAAGACATAGGAAGCATGTGTGAGGAAAGACATTGGAAGCATGTGTGAGGAAAGACATAGGAAGCATGTGTGAAGAAAGACAAGGGACGCATGTGTGAGGAAAGATATAGGAAGTATGTGTGAGGAAAGACATGGGAAGTATGTGTGAGTAAAGAGATAGGAAGCATGCGTGAGGAAAGAGAGCAAGTATGTGTGAGGAAAGACTTAGGAAGTATGCGTGAAGAAAGACATGGGAATCAAGTGTGAGGAAAGACAAAGGAAGAATGTGTGAGGTAAGACATAGAAAGCATATGTGAGGGAAGACATAAGAAGCATGTTTCAGGAAAGACATGGGAAGCATGTGTGAGGAAAGACATGGGATGCATGTGTGAGGATTGATATAGAAAGCATGTATGAGGAAAGAAATGTTTGAGGAAAGACATATATAACATGTGTGAGGAAAGACATTGGAAGCATGTGTGAGGAAAGACACAGGAAGCATGTGTGAGGATAGACATAGGAAGTATGTGTGAGGAAAGACATGAGACGCATGTGTGAGGAAAGATAGAGGAAGCATGTGTGAGGAAAGACATGGGAATTATATGTGAGTAAAGACATAGGAAGCATGCGTGAGGAAAGACAGGACTTATGTGTGAGGAAAGACATAGGAATTATGTGTGAAGAAGAAAATGGGAAGCACATGGAAGGAAAGACAAAGGAAGAATGTGTGAGGAAAGACATAGGAACCATGTGTCAGGAAAGACGTAGGAAGCATGTGTCAGGAAAGTCAAGGGAAGCATGTGTCAGAAAAGACATGGGTAGCATGTGTGAGGAAAGATATAGGAAGCATGTGTGACAAAAGAAATAGGAAGCATGTTTGAGGAAAGACTTATTAAACATGTGTGAGGAAAGACATAGGAAATATGTGTGAGGAAAGACATAGGATGCATGTGTGAGGAAAGACATAGTAAGCATGTGTGAGGAAGGATATGGGAAGCATGTGTGAGCAGAGACATAGGAAACACGAGTGAGTAAAGACATAGGAAGCATGTGTGAAGAAAGATATAGTAAGCATGTATGAAGAAATACATAGGAAGCATGTGTGAGTAAAGACATAGGAAGAATGTGTTAGGAAAGAAATAGGAAGCATGTGTGATCAAAGATATAGGAAAGATGTGTAAGGAACGACATATGAAGCATATTTTAGGAAAGATATGGGAAGCATGTGTGAGGAAACGCAGAGGAAGCATGTGTGATTAAAGAAATAGGAAGTATGTGTTAGGAAAGACATGGAAATCATGTGTGAGGAAAGACATAGGAAACATGTGTGAGGAAAGACATTGGAAACATTGTGCGGAAAGACATAAAAGCATATGTGAGGAAAGACATAGGGAGCATGTGTGAGGACAGACATAGGAAGCATATGTGAGGAAAGATATTGGAAGCATGTGTGAGGAAAGACATAGGAAGCATGTGCGAGGAAAGACATAGTAAGCATGTGTGAAGAAAGACGTATGAAGCATGTGTGAGGAAAGACATACGGAGAATGTGTTAGCAAAGACATAGGAAGCATGTGTGATCAAAGATATTGGAAGCATGTGTAAGGAATGACATAGGAAGCATATGTGAGGAAAGATATGGGAAGGATGTGTGAGAAAAGATAGAGGAAGCGTGTGTGATCAAAGAAATAGGAAGCATGTGTTAGGAAAGACATGGAAATCATGTGTAGAAAGACTTAGCAAGCATGTGTGAGGAAAGATATAGGAAGCATGCGGGAGGAAAGACATTGGAAGCATGTGTGAGAAAAGATATAGGAAGCATGTGTGAGGAAAGACATAGGATGTGTGTGTGAGGAAAGACATGGGAAGCATGTTTAAGGAAAGATATAGGAAGTATGTGTGAGGAAAGACATGGGAAGTATGTGTGAGTAAAGACATAGGAAGCATGCGTGAGGAAAGACAGGAAGTATATGAGAGAAAAGACTTACGAAGTATGTGTGAAGAAGGATATGGGAAGCATGTGTAAGGAAGGACAAAGGAAGCATCTGTGAGGAAATACATAGAAAGCATGTGTGAGGAAAGATATAGGAAGTATGTGTGACGAAAGACATGGGAAGCATATGTGAGGAAAGGCAAAAGAAACATGTTTCAGGAAAGACATGGGAAGCATGTGTGAGGAAAGACATGGGAAGCACGTGTGAGGAGAGACATAGGAAGCATGTGTGAGGAAAGACATAGGAAGCATGTGTGAGGTAGGCCACAGGAAGCATGTGTGAGGAAAGTCATTGGAAGCATGTGTGAGGAAAGACATAGGAGGCATTTGTGAGGAAAGACATGGGAAGCATGTATGAGGAAAGACATAAGAAGCATGTGTGAGGAAATACTTAGGAAGCATGTATATGGAAAGACGTAGGAAGTATATGTGAGAAAAACATAGGAAGCATATGTGAGGAAAGACACAGGAAGCATGTTTGTGGAAAAACATGGGAAGCATGTGCGAGGATAAAGATAGGAAACATGTGTCAGGAAAAACATAGGAAGCATGCGTGAGGAAAGACATAGTAAGCAAGTGTGACGAAGGACATAGGAAGCATGTGAGAGGAAAGACATGGGAAGAATGTGTGAGGAAAGACATAGGAAGCATGTGTGATCAAAGATATAGAAAGCATGTGTAAGGAATGACATAGGAAGCATATGTGGGGAAAGATACGGGAAGAAAGTGTGAGGAACGACTTAGGGAGCATGTGTGAGGAAAGTCATGGGAAGCATGTGTGAGGAAAGACATAGGAAGCATGTGTGAGGAAAGACATAGGAAGAATGTGTGAGGAAAGACATGGGACGCATGTGTGAGGAAAGATAGAGGAAGCATATGTGAGGAAAGACATGGGAACTATGTGTAAGTCAAGACATAGGACGCATGCGTGAGGAAAGAAAGGAAGTATGTGTGAGGAAAGATTTAGGAAGTATTTGTGAAAAAGGACATGGGAAGCATGTGTGAGGAAAGACATAGGAAGCATGTTTGAGGAAAGACAGGTGAAGTATGTGTGAAGAAAGACATAGAAAGCATGTGTGAGGAGAGCCATAGGAAGCATGTGTAAAGAAAGACATAAGAAACATGTGTGAGGTAAGCCACAGGAAGCATGTGTGAGGAAAGTCGTAGGAAGCATGTGTGAGGAAAGACATAGGAGACTTTTGTGAGGAAAGACAAGGAAAGCATGTGTGAAGAAAAGCATAGGAAGTATGTGTGAGGAAAGACATGGGAAGCATATGTGAGGAAAGACAAAGGAATCATTAGTGAGGAAAGGCATAGGAAGCATGTGTGAGGAATGACATAGGAACCATGTGTGAGGAAAGATATAGGAAGCATTTGAGAGGAAAGACATAAGAAGCATGGATGAGGAAAGACATAAGGATTATGTGTGAATAGAGACATAGGAAGCATATGTGAGGAAAGATATGGGAGGCAAGTGTAAGGAAAGACATTTCTGTAAAGAAAGATATAGGAAGCATGTGTGAGGAAAGGTATAGGAAGAATGTGTGAGGAAAGACATAGGAAGCATGTGGGATCAAAGATATACGAAGCATGTTTAAGGAAAGACATGGGAAGCGTATGTTAGGAAAGATATGGGAAGGATATGTGAGGAAAGACAGAGGAAGCATGTGCGATCAAAAAAATAAGAGTCATGTGTTAGGAAGGACATGTAAATTATGTGTGAGGAAAGACATAGGAAGAATTTGTGAGGAAAGACATAGTAAGCATGTGTGAGAAATGACATAGGAACCATGTGTGAGAAAAGATATAGGAAGCATTTGTGAGGAAAGACACACGAAACATGTGTGAGGAAAAACATAGGGAGCATGTGTGAAGAAAGACATAGGAAGCATATGTGAGGAAAGATATGGGAAACATGTGTGAGGAAAGACATTTGTGTGAAGAAAGACACACGAACCATGTGTGAGGAAAGACATAGGAAGAATGTGTGAAGAAAGACATAGGAAGCATGTGTGATCAAAGATATGGGAAGCATGTGTAAGGAACGACATAGGAAGCATATGTTAGGAAAGATATGGGAAGCATGTGTGAGGAAAGAAAGAGGAAGCATGTGTGATTAAAGAATTAAGAAGTATGTGTTAGGAGAGATGCGGAAATCATGTGTGAGGAAAAACATAAGAAGCATGTGTGAGGAAAGATATAGGAAGCATGTGGGAGTAAAGACATAAGAAGCATGTGTGAGGAAAGACATAAGAGGAATAAGTGAGGAAAGACATTGGAAGCATGTGTGAGGAAAGACATAAGAAGTGTGTGAGGAAAGACATGGGTAGCAAGTGTAAGGAAAGATATAGGAAGTATGTATGACAAAAGACATACCAAGCATGTGTGAGGAAAGACATATATAACATGTGTGAGGAAAGACATAGGAAGTATGTGTGAGGAAAGATATAGGAAGCATGTGTGAGGAAAAACACAGGAAGAATGTGTGCGGAAGGACATGGGGAAACATGTGTGAGGAGAGACATACGAAGCATCACGTGAGTAAAGACATTGGACGCATGTGTGAGAAAAGACATTGGAAGCATGTGTGAAGAAAGACATAGGAGGAATGTGTGAGGAAAGACAAAGGAAGTACGTGTGAGTAAAAACATAAGATGCATGAGAGGAAAGACATGGGAAGGATTTGTGAGGAAAGACATTAGAACTATGTGTGAGGAAAGACATAGGAAGCATGTGGGAACAAAGGCATAAGAAGCATGTGTGAGGAAAGACAGAGGAAGCATGTGTGAAGTAAGACATAAGAAGCATGTGTTAGGAAAGACATAGGAATCATGTGTCACGAAAGACGTATGAAGCAAGTGTGAGGAAAAACATGGGAAACCCTTGTGAGGAAAGACATAGGAATCATGTATAAGGATAGATATAGGAAGCATGTGTGAAGAATGACATAGGATGCATGTGTAAGGAAAGACATAGGAAGCATGTGTGTGTAATTACACAGGAAGCATGTGTGAGGAAAGATATCGAAGCATGTGGAAGGAAAGACATTGGAAGCATATCTGAGGAAAGACATGGGAAGAATGTGAGAGGAAAGACAAAGGAGGTATGTGTGAGGAAAGACATAGGAACCATGTGTGAGGAAAGACATGGTATGAATGTGTGACGAACGACAAAAGAAGCATTTGTGAAGAAAGACATAAGAAGCATGTGTCAGAAAAGACATAGGACACACGTGTGAGGAAAGATATGGAAAGCATGAGTGAGGATAGATATAGGAAGCATGTGTGAGAAAAGACATAGGAGGAATGTGTGAGGAAAGACATAGGAAGCATTTGTGCGGAAAGACATAAAAGCATGTGTGAGGAAAGATATAGGATGCAGTTGGTTGAAAAGACATAGGAAGCATATGTGAGGAAAGATATGGGAAGCATGTGTGAGGATAGACATAGGAAGCATGTGTGGGGAAAGACATAGGAGGAATATGTGAGGAAAGACATAGGAAGCATGTGTGATCAAAGATATAGGAAGCATGTGTAAGGAACAACATAGTTAGCATATGTGAGGAAAGATATGGGAAGCATATTGAGGAAAGAGAGAGGAAGCAAGTGTGATTACAGAAATAGGAACATGTGTTAGGAAAGACATGGAAATCAGATGTAAGGAAAGACATAAGAAGCATTTGTGCGGAAAGACATAAAAGCATGTGTGAGGAAAGACATGAGGTGCAGTCGTGAGGAAAGACATAGGAAGCATATGTGAGGAAAGATATGGGAAGCATGTGTGAGAATAGACATAAGAAGCATGTGTGAGGAAAGACATAGGAAGAATGTGTAAGGAAAGACATAGGAAGCATGTGTGATCAAAGATATAGGAAGCATGTGTAAGGAACGACAAAGGAAGCTTATGTAAGGAAAGATATGGGGAGCATGTGCGAGGAAAGACAGAGGAAGAATGTGTGATTAAAGAAACAGGAAGCATGTGTTAGGAAAGACATGGAAATCATGTGTGAGGAAAGACATAGGAAGCATGTGTGAGAAAAAATATAGGAAGCATGTGGGAAGAAAGACAAGAAGAATGTGTGAGGAAAGACGAAGGAAGTATATGTTAGGAAAAACATAGGAAGCATATGTGAGGAAAGACAAAGGAAGCCTGTCTGAGAAAAGACATAGAAAGCATGTGTGAGGAAAGACATTGGAAGCATGTGTGAGGAAAGACATAGGAAGCATATGTGAGGAAAGACATAGGAAGTATGTGTGAGGAAAGACATGGGACGCATGAGTGAGTAAAGACATAGGAAGCATGCGTGAGAAAAGACAGTATGTGTGAGGAAAGACTTAGGAAGTATATGTGAAGGATATGGGAAGCATCTGTGAGGAAAGACATTGGAAGTATGTGTGAGGAAAGACATAGGAAGTATGTGTGAGGAAAGACATGGGACGCATGAGTGAGTAAAGACATAGGAGGTATGCGTGAGAAAAGACAGTATGTGAGAGGAAAGACTTAGGAAGTATATGTGAAGAAGGACATGGGAAGCATGTGTGAGGAAAGACATTGGAAGCATGTGTGAGGAAAGAAACAGGATGCATGTGTGAGGAAATACATAGGAAGTATGTGTGAGGAAAGATATGGAACGCATGTGTGAGGAAAGATAGAGGAAGCATGTGTGAGGAAAGACATGGGATGTATGTGTGAGGAAAGACATAGGATGCATGCGCGAGGAAAGACAGGACGTATGTGATAGGAAAGACTTAAGAAGTATGTTGAAGAACGATATGGGAAGCATGTGTGAGGAAAGACATGGGTAGCATGTGAGAGGAAAGACATAGGATGCATGTGTGAGGTAAGACATAGGAAGCATGTGTGAGGTAAGACATAGGAAGCATGTCTGAGAAAACACATAGGAATCATGTATGAGGAAAGACGTATGAAGCATGTGTAAGGAAAGACATAGAAAAACCTTTGTGAGGAAAGACATAGGAAGCATCTGTGAGGAATGACATAAGATGCATGTGTAAGGAAAGACATAGGAAGCATGTGTGAGTAAATACATAGGAAGCATGTGTGAGGAAAGATATAGGAAGCATGTGGGAGGAAAGACATTGGAAGCATATCTGAGGAAAGACATAGGAAGCATGTCTGAGGAAAGACGTGGGAACCATGTCTGAGGAAAGATGTGGGAAGCATGTGGGAGGAATGACAAAGGAAGCATATGTGAGGAAAGACAACGGAGGCGTGTGTGAGGAAAGACATAGTATGCATGTGTCAGGAAAGACATGGAAAGCATATTTAAGGAAAGACATGGGAAGCATGTGTGAGTAAAGACATGGTAAGCATGCGTGAGGAAAGAAAAAGGAAGCATTTGTGAAGAATGACATAAGAAACGTGTGTGGAAAGACATACGAAGCATTTGTGAAGAAAGACATAAGAAGCATGTTTGAGGAAAGACATGGGAAGCATGTGTAAGGAAAGACAAAGGAAGCATTTGTGAAGAAAAACATAAGAGGCATGTGTGAGGAAAGACATAGGAAACATGTGTAAGGAAAAACAAAGGAAGCATTTGTGAAGAAAGACATAAAAGTACGTGTGAGGAAAGACATAGGGTGCAGTTCTGAGGTACGACATAGGAAGCTTATGTGAGGAAAGATATAGGAAACATATATGAGGAAAGATATAGTAAGCATGTGTGAGGGAAGACCTAATAAGCATGTGTGAAGAAATATATAGGAAGCATGTGTGAGGAAAGACATAGGAAGAATTTGTGAGGAAACCCATAGGAAGCATGTGTGGTCAAAGATACAGGAAGCATGTGTAAGGAACGAAATAGGAAGCACATGTGAGGAAAGATATGTTAGGCATGTGAGAGGAAAGACAGAGGAAGCAAGTGTGATTACAGAAATAGGAACATGTGTTAGGAAAGACATGGAAATCATGTGTGAGGAAAGACATAGGAAGCATATGTGAGGAAAGATATACGAAGCATGTGGGATCAAAGACATAAGAAGCATGTGTGAGGAAAGACATAGGAAGGATATGTGAGGAAAAACATAGGAAGCATATATGAAAAAAGACGCAGGGAGCCTTTGTGAGGAAAGACAGAGGAAGCATGTGTGAGGGGAGACATAGGAAGAATGTGTGAGGAAAGACATAGGAAGCATGTGTGAGGAAAGTCTTAGGAAGTATGTGTGAAGTAGGACATGGAAAGCGTATGTGAGGAAAGACATGGGAAGCATGTGTGAGGAAAGACATAGGAAGCATGAGTGAGGAAAGATATATGTAGCATGTGTGAGGAAAGACATGGGAAGCATATTAAGGAAACACATAGGAAGCATGCATGAGAAATGACAAGGGAAGCATGTGTGAAGAAAGACATAGAAAGCATGTGTGAGGAAAGACATAGGAACGATGTGGGAGGAAAGACAAAGAAAGAGTGTGTGGGGAAAGATATAGGAAGAATGTGTGAGGAAAGACATGGGAAGCATATGTGAGGAAAGACACAGGAGGCATGTGTGAGGAAAGACATATATAGCATGTGTGAGGAAAGACATGGGAAGCATGTTGAAGAAACACAGGAAGCATTTGTAATGAAAGACAAAGGAATAGTATGTGGGGAAAGAAATGGGAAGCATATGTGAGGAAAGACATGGGACGCATATTTGAGGAAAGGTATAGGAAGTATATGTGAGGAAAGACTAGGGAGCAAGTGTGAGTAAGACATAGGAAACATGCGTGAAGAAAGACATAGGAAGCAAATGTGGGGAAACATATAGGAAGCATAGATGAGGAAAGACATGGGAAGCATGTGTGAGGAAAGACGTAACAAGCATGTGTAAGGAAAGAAATGGCAAGCATGTGTGAGGAAAAATATACGAAGCATGTGTAAACAAAGACATACTAAGCATGTGTTAGGAAAAAACATGGGAAGTATGTGTGTCGAAAGGCATAGGAAGCATTTGTGAGGAAAGACATGGGAAGCAAGTGTGAGGAAAAACATGAGAAGCATATGTGATCAGGGACATAAGAAGGAAGTGTGAGGAAACACATAGGAAACATATGTAAAGAAAGACATGGGAAGTATGTGTGAGGAAAGACAAAAGAAGAGTTTGTCGGGAAAGACATACGAAGCATGAGGAAAGAAAAATATATAAAGTATGTGTGAGGAAAGATATACAAAGCATGTTTGAGAAAAGACATAGGAAGCATGTGTGAGGAAGGACATAGGAAGAGTGTGTGAGGAAAGACATAGGAAGCATGTGTGAGGAAGGACATAGGAATAGTGTGTGAGGAAAGCCATAGGAAGCATGTGTGAAGAAAAACATGGTAAGCATGTGTGAGGAAAGACATAGGAAGCATGCGTGAGGAAAGACATAGTTAGCATGTGCGAAGAGGGACATAGGAAGCGAGTGTAAGGAAAGACATAGGAAGCATAAGTGAGAAAAGACATGGGAAGCATATGTGAGGAAAGACAGAGGAAGCATCTGTGAGTAAAGATATAGGGAGCAAGTGTGAGGAGAGACATAGGAAGGATGTGTGAGGAAAGACATAGGAAGCAAGTTTGGGGAAAGATATAGGAAGCATATTTGAGGAAAGTCATAGGAAGCATGTGTGAGGAAGGACATAGGAAACATGTGTGAGGAAAGACATAGGAAGCTAATGTGGGGAAAGACATGGGAAGCATACGTGAGGAAAGACATAGGAACCATGTGTGAGGAAAGACATATGTAGCATGTGTTAGTAAAGGCATTCGAAGCATGTTGGGGAAAGACATAGGAAACATGTGTTAGGAAAGACAAGGGAAGCATGTGTGAAGAAAGATATAAAAAGCATATGTGATGAAAGACATAGGAAGCGGGTGTGAGGAACGACAGGAAAAGTGTGAGTGGAGAGACATAGAAAACATATGTGAGGAAAGACATGGGAAGCATGTGTGAGGAAAAATTTAGGAAGCATCTGTGAAGAAAGACATAGGGAGCAAGTGTGAGGAAAGATATAGGGAGCATGTATGAGGAAACATATAGGAAGCAAGTGTGGGGAAAGACATTGGAAAAATATATGAGGAAAGACATGAAAATCATGTGTAAGGAAAGACATAACAAGCATGTGTAAGGAAAGAAAAGGGAAGCATGTGTGAGGCAAATCATACGAAGCATGTGTGAGGAAAGACATACGAAGCATGTGTGAGGAAAAACCTGGGAAGTATATGTGACAAAAGACATAAGAAGCATGTGTGAGGAAAGACATGGGAAGCATGTGTGAGGAAAGACATAGGAAGTATTTGTGAAGGAAAGACATACAAAGCATGTGTGAGAAAAGACATGGAAGGTATGAGTGAGGAAAGACACAGGAAGCATGAGTGAGGAAAGACATAGGAAGCATTTGTGAGAAAAGACATAGGAAAAATGTGTGAGGAAAGATACGGGAAGCAAGTTTGAGGAAAGACATAGGAAGCATGAGTGAGGAACGGCACTGGAAGCTGGTGTGAAGAAAGACATTGGAAGCATGTGCGATGAAAGACATAGGAAGCATGCGTGAGGAAAGGCGTAGTAAGCATTTGTAATCAAAGACATAGGAAGCACATGTGAGGAAAGATATATGACACATATGTAAAGAATGACATGGGAAGCATGTGTGAGGAAAGACATAGGAAGAGTGTGTGGGAAAAGACATAGAAAGCATGTGGGAGGAAGGATATATGAAGCATGTGTGAGAAAAGACATACAAAGAATGTTTGAGAAAAAACTTATTAAGCATATGTGAGGAAGGACATAGGAAAAGTGTGTGAAAAAAGACATAGGAAGCATGTGTGAGGAAAGACATGGGAAGCATGTGTGAGGAAAGACATAGGAAGCATGTGTGAGGAAAGATATAGTAAGCATATATGAAGAAGGACATAGGAAGCGTGTGTAAGGAAAGACATAGGAAGCATGTGTGAAGAAAGACACGGGATGCATATGTGAGGAAAGACATAGGAAGCATGTGTGAGTAAAGACGTAGGAAGCAAGTGTGGGGAAGGACATAGGAAACATGTTTGAGGAAAGACATAGGAAGCATGTGTGAGGAAAGTCATTGGAAGCATGTGTGAGGAAAGATATGGAAGCAAGTGTGGGGAAAGACATAGGAAGTATATGTGAGGAAAGACATGAGGAAAAGCATAGGAAGCATGTGTGAGGAAAGCCATAGGAAGCAAGTGTGAGGAAAGACATAGGAAGTATGTGTGAGGAAAAACAAGGGAATCATGTTGAGGAAAGACTTTGGAGCCATGCGTGAGGAAAGACAGGGGAAGCTTGTGTGAGGAAAGACATAGGAATCACGTGTGAGGAAAGATACACGACGCATGTGTGTGGAAAGACATATAAAACATGTGTGAATGAAGAAATGGGAATCATGTGTGAGGAAAGACATAGGAAGCTTATGTGATCAAATACATAGGAAGCACATGTGAGGAAAGACGTAGGAAGAATATGTTAGGAAAGACATTGGAAGCATGTGTGAGGAAATACATCGGAAAAATGTGAGAGGGAAGATAGGGGAAGAATGTGTGAGTAAATACAAAGAAAGACAGTGTGAGGAAAGACATGGGAAGCAAGTGTGAGGAAAGACATAGGAAGCAGGTATGAGAAAAAAATGAAAGCATATGTCAGGAAAGTAATAGGAAGCATGTGTGAGGAGAGAAATCAGAAGCATGTGTGAGGAAAGATATAAGTAACATGTGTGAGGAAAGACATAGGAAACATGTGTGAGGAATGACATAGGAAGCATGTGTGAGGAGAGACACGGGAAATGTGTGAGGAAAGACATAGGAAGACAGTGTGAGGAGAGACATCGAATGCATGTGTGAAGAAAGACACGGGGTAGCATGTGTGAGGAAAGACATAGAAAGCATATGTGAGGAAATACATAGGAAGCATGAGTAAGAAAAGACATAGGAAGCATATGTGAGGAAAGAATTGGGAAGAAATGTGTGAGGAAACACATAGGAAACATATGTAAAGAAAGACATGGGATGCATGTGTGAGGAAAGACAAAAAAGCACCTGTGAGGAAAGACATATAAATCATATGTGAGGAAAGACATGGGAAGCATGTGTGAGGACAGTCATAGGAAGCACATGTAGGGAAAGACATAGAAAGGAAATGTGAAAACAGACATCTTAAGCATGTGTGAGGAGAGATACAGAAGGCAAGTGTGAGGAAAGAAATGGGAAGCATATGTAAGGAAAGACATGATAAGCATGTGTGAGCAAAGACATGGGAAGCATTTGTGAGGAGAGACATAGGAAGCATGTGTGAGGAAAGACATAGGAAGCATTTGTGAGAGGAAGAACATAGGAAGCATGAGTGAGGAAAGCCATAGGAAGCATGTGTGAGGAGAGACATCGGAAGCATGTGTGAGGAAAGACATAGGAAGCATGTGTGAGGAAAGACATGAGAAGCATTTGCGAGGAATGACGTGAGAAAATGTGTGAGGGGAGAAAGAAGAAGAAATTGTGAAGAAAGACATAGGAAGCATTTGTGAGGAAAGAGATACAAAGCATGTGTGAGGGAAGGTATGGGAAGGATGTGTAAGGAAAGATATACAAAGAAAGCGTGAGGAAAACATGGAAAGCAAGTGTGATAAAAGACATAGGAAGCATGTGTGAGAAAAGATACCGAAGCATGTGTGAAGAAAGACATAGGAAGAATGTGTAAAGGAAGACATAAGATGCATGTGTGAGAAAAGACATAGGAAGCATATGTGAGGAACGACATACGAAACATGTGTGAGAAAAGACATAGGAATCATGTGTGAGGACAGACATGGGAATCATGTGTGGGGAAAGACATGGGTAGCATGTGTGAGGAAAGACATAGGAAGCATGTGAGAGGAAACATACAAAACATGTGTGAATAAAGAAGTAGGAAGAGTGTCTGGGGAAATACATAGGAAACGTGTGTGGAAAGCCATGGGAAGCATATTAAGGAAACACATGGGAAGCATGTGAGAAGAACGACATAAGGATAATGTGTGAGGAAAGACATAGGAAGCATGTGTGAGGAAAGACATAGGAAGAGTGTGTGGGGAAAGATATAGGAAGCATGTGCGAGGAAAGACATGGTAAACATATGTGAAGAAAGACATAAGAAGCATGTATGAGAAAAGACATATATAGCATGAGTGAGGAGAGACACGGGAAGCATGTTGAAGAAACATATAGGAAACATGTGTGAGGAAAGACATGGGAAGCATGTGTGAAGAATGATGTAGGAAGCATGTGTGAGGAAAAACATAGGAAGCATATGTGAGAAAAGACATAGGATGAGTGTGTGGAAAAGACAATGGAAGCATGTGTGAGGAAAGACATGAGAAGCATATTTCAGGAAAGATATAGGAAGCATATGTGAGGAAAGACATAGGGAGCAAGTGTGAGTAAAGTATTCGGGAGTATGTGTGAGGAAAGTCATAGGAAGCAAGTGTGGGGAAACACATAGGAAGCATATATGAGGAAAAACATGGGAAGAATGTGTGAGGAAAGACATAAAAAGCATGTGTAAGGAAAGAAATGGGAAGCATGTGTGAGAAAAAATATACGAAGTATGTGTAAAGAAAGACATACGAAGCATGGGTGAGGAAAAACATGGGAAGTATGTATCTCGAAAGACATAGGAAGCATGTGTGAGGAAAGACATAGGAAGCAAGTGTGAGGAAAGACATAGGAAACATGTGTGAAGAAAGACATACAAAGCATGTATAAGGAAAAAGATACAAAACAAGTGTGAAGAAAGACATAGGAAGCATGTGTGAGGAAAGACATAGGAAGCATTTGTCAGGAAAGACATACGAAAAATGTATCAGGAAAGACATGGGAAGCAAGTGTGAGTGAAAGACATAGGAAGCATGTGTGAGGATCGACATTGGAAGCTGGTGTGAGGAAAGACATTGGAAGCATGTATGAGGAGAGACGTAGGAGACATGTGTGAGGAAAGACATAGGAAGCATGTGTGATCAAGGACATAAGGAGCAAGTGTGAGGAAACACATAAGAAACATATGTATAGAAAGACATGGGAAGCATGTGTGAGGAAATACATTGGATGAGTGTGTGAGGAAAGACATGCGAAGCATGAGGAACGAAAAATATATAAATATGGTGTGAGGAAAGACATAAGAAGCATGTCTGAGAAAAGACATAGGAAGCATATGTGAGGAAGGACATAGGAATAGTGTGTGAGGAAAGACATAGGAAGCATGTGTGAAGAAAAACATGGGAAGCATGTGTGAGGAAAGACATAGAAGCATCCGTGAGGAAATACATAGTAAGCATGTGTGAAGAAGGACATAGGAAGCGTGTGTAAGGAAAGATATAGGAGGCATGTGTGAGGAAAGACATGGGAAGCATATGTGAGGAAAGACAGAGGAAGCATCTCTGAGTAAAGATATAGGGAGCAAGTGTGAGGAGAGACATAGGAAGGATGTGTGAGGAAAGACATAGGAAACAAGTATGGGGAAAGATATAGGAAGCATGTGTTAGGAAGGACATAGGAAGCATGTGTGAGGAAAGACATAGGAAGCATATGTCAGGAAAGATATGGGAAGCATACGTGAGGAAAGACATAGGAACCATGTGTGAGGAAAAGCATGTAGCATGTGTGAGTAAAGGCATTCGAAGCATGTTGAGGAAAGATATAGGAAGCATGTGTGAAGAAAGACAAGGGAAGGATGTGTGAAGAAAGATATAGGAAGCATGTGTCATGAAAGACATAGCAAGCAGGTGTGAGGAAAGACATAGGAAAAGTGTGTGTGGAAAAACATAGGAAACATTTGTGAGGAAAGACATGGGAAGCATATGTGAGGAAAGATTTAGAAAGCATCTGTGAGGAAAGACATAGGGAGCAAGTGTGAGAAAAGATATAGGGAGCTTGTGTGAGGAAACACGTAGGAAGCAAGTGTGGGGAAAGATATTGGAAGCATATATGAGGAAAGACATGGAAAGAATGTGTAAGGAAAGACATAACAAGCATGTGTAAGGAAAAAAATGGGAGGCATGTGTGAGGAAAATCATACGAAGCATGTGTAAGGAAAGACATACGAAGCATGTGTGTGGAAAAACATGGGAAGCATATGGGACAAAAGACATAAGAAGAATGTGTGAGGAAGGACATGGAAAGCATGTGTGAGGAGAAACATAGGAAGAATGTGTGAGGAAAGACATACAAAGCATGTGTTAGGAAAGACATGGAAAACATGTGTGAGGAAAGATATAGGAAGCATGAGTGAGGAAAGACATAGGAAGCATTTCTGAGAAAAAGACATACGAAAAATGTATGAGGAAAGGCATGGGAAGCAAGTATGAGGAAAGACATATGAAGCATGGGTGAGGAACGACACTGGAAGCTGGTGTAAGGAAATCATTGGAAGCATGTGCGAAGAACGACATAGGAAGCATGCGCGAGGAAAGTCATAGGAAGCATGTGTGATCAAGGACATAGGAAGCACGTGTGAGGAAAGACATAGGACACATATGTAAAGAATGACATGGGACGCATTCGTTAGGAAAGACATAGGAAGAGTGTGTGGGGAAAGACATAGGAAACATTTGGAAGGAAGGATATATGAAGCATGTGTGAGGGAAGACATACAAAGCATGTTTGAGAAAAGACTTAGTAAGCATGTGTGAGGAAGGACACAGGAAAATTGTGTGAAAAAAAGACATAGGAAGCATGTGTGAGGAAAGATATGGGAAGCATGTGCGAGGAAGACATAGGAAGCATGTGTGAGGGAAAACATACTAAGCAGGTGTGAGGAAGGACTTGGAAGAGTGTGTAAGGAAAGACATAGGAAGCATGTGTGAAGAAAGACATGGGATGCATATGTGAGGAAAGACATAGGAAGCATGTGTGAGTAAAGACATAGGAAGCAAGTATGGGGAAGGACATAGGAAGCATGTTTGAGGAAAGATATACGAAGCATGTGTGAGGAAAGACATAGGAAGCATGTGTGAGGACAGATATGGAAGCAAGAGAGGGAAAAGACATAGTAAGAATGTGTGAGGAAAGACATGTAGCCTGTGTGAGGAAAGGCATATGAAGCATGTGTGAGGGAAGACAGAGTAAGCTTGTGTGAGGAAAGACATAGGAATCACGTATGAGGAAAGATACACTACGCATGTGTGAGGAAAAACATATAAAACGTGTGCGTGAAGACATGGGAATCATGTGTGACGAAAGACATAGGAAGCATTTACGATCAAATACATAGAAAGCTCATGTGAGGAAAGACATAGGAAGAATATGTTAGGAAAGAGAATGGAAGCATGTGTGAGGAAATACATAGGAAGGATGGGTGAGGGAAGATATGGGAAGGATGTGTGAGTAAAGACAAAGGAACAAAGTGTTAGGAAAGACATGGGAAGCAAGTGTGAGGAAAGACATAAGAAGCATCTGTAAGGAAAAAAAAGAAAGTTTGTGTGAGGAAAGTAATAGGAAGCATGTGTGAGGAGAGAAATCAGAGGCATTTGTGAAGAAAGATTTGGATAGCATGTGTGAGGAAAGACATATGAAGCATGTGTGAGGAAAGACATGGAAAGTATGTGTGATGAAGCATGTGTGAGGAAAGACGTATATAGCATGTGTGAGGATAGACATGGGAAGTATGTTGAGAAACACATAGGAAGCATGTGTGAGGAAAGACATGGGAAGCATGTTGAGAAACACATAGGAAGCATGTGTGAGGAAAGACATGGGAAGCATGTGTAAAGAAAGACATAGGAAGCATGTGAGAGGAAAGACATACAAAACATGTGAGAGGAAAGACATAGAAAGAGTGTGTGGGGAAAGACATGGGAAGCATGTGTGAAGAAAGACGTGGGAAGCATATTTGAGGAAAGATATAGGAAGCATATGTGAGGAAAGACATAAAAAGCAAGTGTGAGTAAAGACATAGGAAGCATGTGTGAGGAAAGATATATATAGCATGTGTGAGGAAAGACATATATACCATGTGTGAGGAAGGAGATGGGAAGCATGTTGAAGAAAGACATAAAAGCATGTGTGAGTTAAGACATGGGAAGTATGTGTAAAGAAAGACATGGGAAGCATGTGTGAGGAAAACATAGGAAGCATGTGTGAGGAAAAACATAGGAAGAGTGTGTGGGGAAAGACATGAGAAGCATGTGTGAGGAAAGACATGGGAAGCATATTTGAGGAAAGATATAGGAAGCATATGTGAGGATAGATATAGGAAGCATGTGTGAGAAAAGACATAGGAAGCATTTGTGAGAGGAAGAACATAGGAAGCATGTGTGAGGAAAGCCATAGAAGGCATGTGTAAGGAGAGACATCGGAAGCGTGTGTGAGTAAAGACATAGGAAGCATGTGTGAGGAAAGATATAAGAAGCATATATGAGGAAAGACGTGGGAAAATGTGAGGAAACAAATAAGAAGAAAGTGTGAGGAAAGACATAGGAAGCGTTTGTAAGGAAAAAGATAAAAAACATGTGTGAGGGAAGATATGGGAAGGATGTGTGAAGAAAGACATATAAAGAAAGTGTGAGGAAACACATGGAAAGCATGTGTGAGGAAAGACATAGGAAGCATCTGTGAAGAAAGACATGGGAAGCATGTGAGAGAAAGATATACGAAGCATGTGTGAAGAAAGACATAGGAAGAATGTGTGAGGAAAGACATAGGATGCATGTGTGAGGAAAGACATAGGAAGCATGTGTGAGGAACGACATAAGAAGGATGAGTGAGAAAGACATACAAATCATGTGTAAAGACAGACATAGGAATCATGTGTGAGGAAAGACATAATAAGCATGTGTGAGGAAACATATAGGAAGCATGTGAGAGGAAAGACATACAAAACATGTGTGAGGAAAGACATCGGAAGAGTGTCTGGGGAAATACATGGGAAGAATGAGTGTGGAAACATATGGGAAGCATATGTGACGAAAGACATAGGAAGCATGTGCAAGGAAAGACATAGGGAGCAGCTGTGAGGAAAGACATGAGAAGCATGTGTGAGGAAAGACATGTTAAGCAAGTTTGGGGAAAGACATAGGAATCATATATGAGGAAAGACATGGGAAGCATGTGTGAGGAAAGATATAACAAGCATGTGTAAGGAAAGAAATGGCAAGCATGTATGAGGAAAAATATACGAAACATATGTAAGGAAAGACACACGAGGCATGTGTGAGGAAAAAATTGGGAAGTATGTGTGACGAAAGAAATGGAAGCATGTGTGAGGAAAGATATGCGAGGCATATGTGAGGAAAGACATAGGAAGCATTCGTCAGGAAAGACATAGGAAGCATGTGTGAGGAAAGACAAGGAAAACATGTGAGAGGAAAGACATTGGAAGCATGTGTGAGGAAGGACATAGAAATAGTGTGTAAGGAGAGACATAGGAAACATGTGTGAGGAAAGACATGGGAAGCATGTGTGAGAAAAGACATAGGAAGCATGTGTCAAGAAGGACATATGTAGCATGTGTGAAGAAAGACATGGGAACCATGCGTGGGGAAACATATTGGAAGCATGCATGAGGAATGACATGCGAACCATGTGTGAAGAAAGACATAGGAAGCATGTGTGAGGAAAGACATAGGAAGCATGTGTGAGGAAAAACATAGGAAGAGTGTGTGGGGAAAGACATAGGAAACATGTGTGAGGAAAGACATGGGAAGCATATGTGAGGAAAGACACAGGAAGCATGTGTGAGGAAAGACATGTGTAGCATGTGTGAAGAAAGACAAAGAAAGCATGTGTCAGGAAAGACATAGGAAGAATGTGTGAGGATAGACATAAGAAACATTTCTGAGGAAAAACATAGGAAACATATGTGAGGTAAGACATAGGAAGCATGTGTGAGGAAAGACATAGGAATCATGTGTCAGGAAAGACGTATGAAGCATGTGTCAGGAGAGACATAGGAAACCTTTGTGAGGAAAGACATTGGAATGATGTGTTAGGATAGACATAGGAAGCATGTGTAAGGAATGACATAGGATGCATGGTTAAGGAAAGACATACGAAGCATGTGTGAGTAAATACATAGGAAGCATGTGTGAGGAAAGATATCGAAGCATGTGAAAGGAAAGACATTGGAAGCATATCTGAGGAAAGACATTGGAAGCATGTCTGAGGAAAGACATGGGAACCATGTCTGAGGAAAGACATGGGAAGCATATGCGAGAAAAGACAAAGGAAGCATGTGTGAAGAAAGACATAGAAGGCGTGTGTGAGGAAAGACATGGTGTGCATGTTTGAGGAAAGACATGGGATGCATATATAAGGAAAGACATAGGAAGCATGTGTGAGGAAAGACATAGGAAGCATGTGAGAGAAAAAACAAAGGAAGCATTTGTGAAGAAAGACATAAGCATGTGTGAGGAAAGACATAGGAAACATATGTGAGGAAAGATATAGGATGCATTTGTGAAGAAAGACATAAGAAGCATGTGTGACGAAAGACATGGGAAGAATGTGTGAGGAAAGAAAAAGGAAGCATTTGTGAAGAAAGATATAAGAAGCATATATGAGGAAAGACATAGGAAACATGTGTGAGGAAAGACAAAGGAAACATTTGCGAAGAAAGACATAAAAGCATCTGTGAGGAAAGACATAGGGTGCTTTTGTGAGGTGAGACATAGGAAGCATATGTGAGGAAAGATATGGGAAGCATGTATGAGGAAAGACATAGGAAGCATGTGTGAGGAAAGACATAGTAAGCATGTGTGAAAAAGATATAGGAAGCAAGTGTGAGGAAAGACATAGGAAGCATTTTTGAGGAAAGACATTGGAAGCTTGTTTGAGGAAAGACATAGGTAGCATGTGTGAGGAAAGACATTGTAAGCATGTGTGAAGAAAGATATGGGAAACATGTGTGAAGAAAGACATAGGAAGCATGGGTGAGGAATAACAAAGGAAGAATGTGTTAGGAAAGACGTATGAAGCATGTGTGATCAAAGATATGGGAAACATGTGTAAGGAACGACATAGGAAGCATATATTAGGAAAGATATGGGGAGCATGTGCGAGGAAAGACAGAGGAAGATGTGTGATTAAAGAAACAGGAAGCATGTGTTAGGAAAGATATGGAAATCGTGTGTAAGGAAAGACATAGGAAACATGTGTGAGGAGAGATATAGGAAGCATGTGGGAAGAAAGACATAAGAAGCATGTGTGAGAAAAGACGTAGGAAGTATATGCGAAGACAAACATCAAAAGCATATGTGAGAAAAGACACAGGAAGCCTGTGTGAGGAAAAACATAGGAAGCATGTGTGAGGAAAGATATTGGAAGCATGTGTGAGGAAAGATATAGGAAGCATGTTTTCAGAAGAGACATAGGAAGTATGTGTGAGGAAAGACATGGGACGCACGTGTCAGGAAAGATATAGAAAGTATGTGTGAGGAAAGACACGGGAAGTATGTGTGAGTAAAGACAAAGGAAGCATGGGTGAAGAAAGACAGTAAGTATGTGTGAGGAAAGTCTTAGGAAGTATATGGAAGAAGAACATGGTAATCATGTGTGAGGAAAGACATTGGAAGCATGTGAGAGGAAAGACACATGAAGCATGTGTGAGGAAAGATATAGGAAGTATGTGTGAGGAAAGACATGGGACGTATGTGTGAGGCAAGATAGAGGAAACATGTCTGAGGAAGAAATGGGATGTATGTGTGAGTAAAGACATAGGAAGCATGCGTGAGGAAAGGCAGGACGTATGTGAGAGGAAAGACTTAGGAACTATGTGTGAAGAAGAACATGAGAAGCATGTGTGAGGATAGACATATGAACCTTATGTGAGGAAAGACATAGGAAGCATCTGTGAGGAAAGACATAGGAACCATTTGTAAGGAAAGACAGAGGAATCATGTGTTAGGATAGACATAGGAAGCATGTGTGAGGAATGACATAGGATGCATGGGCAAGGAAAGACATACGAAGCATGTGTGAGTAAAAACATAGGAAGAATGTGTGAGGAAAGATATACAAAGCATGTGGGAGGAAAGACATTGGAAGAATATCTGAGGAAAGACATAGGAATCATGTCTGCGGAAAGACAAGGGAACCATGTCTGAGGAAAGACATGGGAAGCATATGGGAAGAAAGACAAAGGAAGCTTGTGTGAGAGAAGACATGGTATGCACGTGTGAGAAAGACATGGGATACATATATGAGGAAAGACATTGGAAGCATGTGTGAGGAAAGACATGGGAAGCCTATGTGAGGAAAGACAAAGAAAGCTTTTGTGAAGAAAGACATAAGAAGCATGTGTGAGGAAAGACATAGGAAATATATGTGAGGAAAGACATAGGAAGCATTCATAAGAAGTATGTGTGAAGAAAGACATAAGAAGAATGTGT
>JAUUDZ010033319.1:0-10941 GCA_032361705.1 Panulirus versicolor
CCCACCATGGTGACCTGCAACACCAAGCACTTACCATCACAGCCTTTACTAAACTCTTGGTTAGGAACCATGCAAAGAGTCACGTCTCCAGTGGCCATTCCCCACAGCTGCGAACCAACGCGCTGGCTGGAGGAGGAGGCAGCAGCAGCAACATCCGCCATTCCCCCGTGCAGCTGCGAGCCAACGCGCTGGAGGAGGAGGAGGAGGCAACAGCAGCAGCAGCAGCAGCCGCCATTATTACCTTGTGGCGTAACTGATACTGGTTAGAATTGTCACCTTCCCCCATTAGTAATGTAACTAGCGAGAAGGGTCTCCATTACTCCGAGGAACAAGCGAGCCATTAACTGATCATTATGGCCTCTTAATGTCCACCAATAACAACCCTGGCCAGTGGCTAGCACCGGCACAATTGGCTTTATTTGTAAACAAGATTGTAATTAGAGGTGTTGGACGTTCCTCGTTAACGATTACACTCGCACTGCCATAACACCGTTCGCAAAGTTAAGACCAACGCAGACTCTACCAAACTGTACCAGCGAATCGCCATCAAACTGAAGCTCTGAATTCAAAAGAATATCTATGAAATTACGTATATGAAATATGAAATGATATATGAGGTTTCTATGCGACTGAAGGCTTAGAGTGTATCGCTCTGGACGATAGGATGTGGAAAAGTCCGTTTCAATATGGTCGAAGAGGCGGGAATGACGGATGATGGCGTGGGGTCGTCCTACGATTGGCTACGGCCGGGGTCCTCCCCGTTATTACCCATTGTTACGACCTTGTTACAGGCAGATTGGCTCTCAGCTGGTTTGTGAGTCCCCCCACCCCGATCTCTCTCTCTCTCTCTCTCTCTCTCTCTCTCTCTCTCTCTCTCTCTCTCTCTCTCTCCCGTTTTCTTTTTTCTCTCTGTACAAAATAAATGTCACCTTAATTTCCATGATGTGTTTGGGGGGAGGAGGCTTGTGTCATCATCCCTTGTGGGGGTGTTGATGACGTCGAGGCTGTGGTGGTAGTGGTGGTGTCGGGAGGGAAGACAGGAAAAGATGCAGAGGGGAGAAGATACAATGAGGAATGAAAGAGGTGGCGAGAAAAGGAGGGAGAAAGAGGATGGGGGGAAAAGGTTGCGTATAGAATGTCTCGTAAAGGGAAAGGATGAGAATAAAAAATGGACGAAGAGGAGATTTGGTATTAGGTGTGGAAAATGGGGAAAAGGGTAGAATCATAAGCGGTGAAATGGCGAAACTGAGAATGAAATGAAGGTGTGAGGTGGATAATACAGTGAGGAAAAACGAAGAGAACTGAAGAATGGCGAATACGTGAAGAGGAGGAACTTGTAGATCGAGAGGCGGAGAAGGAGCGATGTGAATGTTGGGAGGTTGAGGAACAGCCACGTTCCCAGATGCTCCAAAATTACTGGAGCTTTGAGAGAGCGCCACAACGAGGGCTTGTGAGGTGCGCATCACCCACTTTGAATCTGTTTGACCCACAAGGAAAAGAAAAAGTGTGCCGGCCAACGAGGAGCCACTGTAGACTACGAGGGCTACGAGGAAGGCGATGGTGCAAATGCTACAGGGTTTATAAAGCAATGCAGACTTGAGGGCTCAACCTTTGGCAGTTTTGTAGATGAGAAGTAACGCCTCGAATGCCAGACTCGCAACCGAAAGTCCGCGGCTCATTATATGTACAAGATGAGGTCAACACTGTGGACGTCAAGCCTAGAATAGGACTCTCCGCACGTCAGATGTACATTGAATGTATCTCTGTGCACGTCAAACGTACGCCAAAAAGTAACTCTTCGTGCGTCATATGTTCAACAATATTGTGCACTTTGATGATACGAAAGATAAAACCTAACCACGTCAGGTGAAGTGAAGAACACGACACCCGGTATGTGAGGAGGAGGAGGAGTGTCAAGCCCAGGGTTCGAGATGCTGGTGGGCGGGCGGGAGGCTGGTAGCGCAGGAGGGTAACACTGCTGCCTCACCGAGCGCCGAGGAGGAGGAGGAGGAGGAAGAGGTGGTGGGAGGTATGATAAGAAAGGCTACCGGTAGCGTGTGTGTGTCTATGTGACTTTAAGGAGGGAAGAGGTCAGCGCTCCGCGCCGCTGCTGCTGTGCAAGGCTAGTCATGTGTGGTGAAATGGCGGGGGAGGAGAATGATGTCGGGGGAAAGGAGGTGGAAAGGAGGGAGTGGGAGAGAAGGGAAGGTAAGACACCACCAAGACAAGTATGGCGGCGTGCGGTCTCATTAACAACCACATTATACATTTACATTAGATATAAGCACTTCATTATTTAGATTGGCTCCACGCCTCCGCTCTCGCCCGCACACTCACCCAGCCATCAGCAAGGGTGTGGAGGTGGGTGGGGGAGAGAACCCGCGCAGGAAGACTCGCCAAATTATGCCCAGAAAAGAATGAAATTGATTTAAGGCTTCCGTTTTCCCCGTCGGGTGTCCGTCAGGGGTAACTGGCGGCGGCTCGTGGGAGCAGGTAATCCGTAGCTTTCACAGAAAATTGCGCCGAGGATGATAAGATCGCGGGAGAACACGACATTTTTGTAGCGCGATTGCCGTGCCAAGTGGCTTATAAGTGACGCCGCGGGGAATATTTTTGCCTCCTTGATTCACCGCGTACACTTCTTTGCCCGGCAACCTGCAAAAAGCCATGCGCAGAAGGGACGACGTGCCTCCGCCTCCTCCTCCTCCTACCACCTCCCTCCTTCCTCGGCTTCTCCTACACATTCTTCGTATTCTTTCCTTGCATTGTCGGAGATGACGTCCTTATCACGTGTGTGTGTGTGTGTGTGTGTGTGTGTGTGTTCGACTGGACTCGTAATGACAACTGTGGCCTCTGAAGGACGCGTGTTGTTCCAGTAGTTGGAGGTACAGGGATATGACGAGAAGGACGTGTGTTGAAGCGTGGTGTGTGCTGAGGCTGGTGAGCGAGCCGTGCGACCGCTAGATATCAGGAGAGGTAAAGCACCATGTTCACACCATGAGGAAACTGTTCCTCTCTCGTTGCTGCTACAGTGCTGCTACTGCTCATGCCATTTCATATTGATCACTTTACTTCTTCCGTTGATGTCCCTGGTGTCTTACCTGTTGTTACTGTTATAGATGATCATTCTTCTGTTACTGGTATACATCTGTTGCCGCTCTTGTTGAAGTCTTTTTCCCCATTGCTGCTCGTACTATTATCGTTAGAGATGGAGTGGACTGTCTTTTGGTTGCTGGTATGGATGTGCAACCAGATCCAGTCTTATCATTTTATCTTTATCAGTTCCTCTGCTGCTGGCTTCTGTTACCGCTGTTGCTGCTACTGTTGCTTTTTTTCACCTGTTCTTGCAGCTGCTTTTGATGCAGCTGTTAACGCTACTGAAAGTCAGTGAAATGACCCCAAAGAAAATCTTTACATTTTTCCAGAATTAAGCCAGACGAGTAGTGAGTTTGGAGAGACTGCATGAACTCCTTCCTCTGCCTTCCTTCCTCTCTCCCCGCCCACCCATTCAGATCCTGGCGATACCGCTCATAATAACACATCAAATCCAGCATATGCTTAACCAGATGCTCTCGACCCTGTTCTCGACCCTTCCTAACTCTCTGAAATAAGAGAGAACAGTATTACATCCTGTTTCACCAGAGGAGCGTTTCGTAATTATCAATATAGAAATAAAGATGTCAGAAGTAGGAGTTGCGGGCATATCCAGATGTGTTTGTGGTTAGCACAACATCGTGAGGGATCTCAGTGGATGGTAGAGGCGAAGACTTGCTCTACTTGCTTCCTAGGGTGGACAGGGGAGCATTGATAGAAGGACTAGGGGAGTTTAGGTGAAACCAGACCTGTGGAGGGAGTATAACATGTGAGGCGAGGCATGGATGGGAGCAGATGAGCACTGTAGAATGAGAGGAAAGATAAGGTTGGAAGTGTAAAGTACGGCGAAGGACTGGGATATATAATGTGTAAGATTGAGTATTTCGAACGTGAAATGAATTCACGAATTCCAGAGCCAAATTCACCAGTGCCAGTAATAATTCCACGAACACCTTGGAATAACCCTACTACACCTTGGAATAACCCTACCAGCTCCGGGAACATTTCCATCAGCTTTGGAAACAATTCTAGCAGCCGCGGAAACAATGCCATCAGCCATGAAAATAGTTCCACCATCCCGGGAAAGAGCCACTAGCTCTGGACACAGTTCCGCCAGCCACGGGAACAATGCCATCAGCCCTAGAAATAGTTCCAACAGCCCTAGAAGCAGCTCCCCCAGCCGCGGGAACAATGCCAAAATCACAGGAAAAAGCTGCGCAAGAGGAATGAACACCTATTTTCCTCCAGATTAAAGAACAATTGTACGAGAGCGAGAAACTACACCTCCAGCGAGAGTATCCCACGAGGGTTAGAAATGAATCGCACTTCTTGAAAAAAACGATCACGAATTCAGAGGGAGGGAAAAATCATTCGCGAATAAAAGTAAAAAGAGAAAAAAAAGGAGTAATAATCTAAATAAAACCGAGATAAAACTGCTCATACAAGGATCCATTTCACGAGTATTGAATACATTAGCGCAAAGTACACGTATTATAGCCAAAGGATTGCGAGGACCTCCTCCTTCATGCACGGGGATGTGGTTGAGTGTAGGCGATTATGAAGAGGCCCCCCACCCCCACCCCCACCCCCCACCCCGGGAGTGCTAAGCACCCCACCCTAACTACAGTCTTTCAGTTCAAAACTGTAACTTTACGAAGAACATTACGGGATTTAGCCATAAAGCAAATCGGAGCACGGGGAGGCTTACAGCCCCAGGAGGGGGTCAAAGCAGAGGTCACCGGAAGTACAGACAGACGGAGCGAGTCGCGTAACGATTCCTAATGACGTAAATTGCCCGCTAACGTGATTGATCGTAAGTGCAATAAAGCTTAATATGGCGTCTGCATCATTATGATAACCAGTATTCTCGTGAAACGCGCCCACCTATGGCCCCTTCCCGCAGGAGAGGGTAAAGGCAGAATTGGCGAGCGATTTCGGGGAGAATAGCTATAGTTAGCGGGGTTAATGAAAAGATATGCGTTTATCTCCACTATTACGTAGCGCGTTGTTCCGGAGGGATTTGATAGAGAAGTTAGTGTCTAAGTCTACAAGCAAAGCCACACAATTACACTTAAGCAGTTGCTGTTTTAAAGAGCTGTGCTTCTGTACAATCAGTCATGGGCCATATGCGGAGTGAGGGTGGATTGGGTTTTTAGAATTACCTGGAACCCGAAGAAGGTGTTAAAGATTTTTCGGTCTTGTGACTGTAACTTGAAGCTGACGACCCCAAATGACCCTGGCAATGGGAGGGATTGAAGCCCCAACGACCACAAAACCCAACAAAAACCAGCGAATAAAGGTGATTAGTTTATCTAGTGAGTTAATTGAATGTATAGGTAATGTACATGACATCTATGGAAGACAGATGACTGAGCAGTTTGACTGCCCTAGTTCCATCCAGCCAGATGCCCTTCTATCCAAGGAAGTGGTAGAGGGTGGAGAATGGTCGGATGTGCCTTTATGATGAGTGCTAGTGGATAATCGGTGGCAGTCGGTGGTTGGTAACAGGAGAGAGTAGATGACTAAGCAAGGTTATGGATGTCTCATAGACTTGGCTTAAAGGATTGTTGATGTGATGCCCGGAACAATCTTTATACCCATTGTATCAGGAGGTTGTAGGCAGCAGCAGCCCAGGGAAGTACTACTCTCCAGACTTAGGAGTGATGAAGTGATGGTCGGAGCCATCTCACACCCTCCTTATCAAAGTAGCTGGTCATACTCTCTGTCTTATGAAAACTAAGATACAGGGCAAGACGTGATATCTTTTCTGAGCATATATTATGCACATGTATTTGCTTCTATTTATTCCTTACCTTCACACACCTATCCTAACCTTCTCTTTTCCATTTCATTTATTTACAGTTCTCATTTTTCTTTATTTAATCTTTGTATTTACTCTTCCTTTCAAGGTTTGGCTTGAATGAGGACTTCTGTTCGTGACTGGAGCTTTTTCTGCAAAAAAGTAGATGGTGATTGATGGTGGATAATGAGTGAACGTGGGTGGTGGCCTGGAGCGTCTTTTCGGGAAAAGTGAAATGTGCCTGATTTTTGGTGGTAGGTGGCTGTGGGTGGCTGTCGGTGGTGGGTGGCTGTGGGTGGTGATAGGCCGTCGGCTGTGGATGACTGTTGGGTAGTGGGTGTCTGTTAGGTGGTGGGTGGCTGTTAAGTGGTGGGTTGCTGTGGGTAATGAATGAACACGGGTGGTGGATGGCAGTGATTTTTGTCGGGTTGGGGTGGATGGCAGAGGGTTCCAGGCTTCATGACTTGGAGAGGAGTATCAAACGAGCGTGGATATGGGGAATCGTACGTAGAATGGTTGGATGTGACTGATAATGGTCAGTGGTGAGTGGTAGTGGGCGGAGGAAACTACCGTTGGTAGTTGGAGGGTGATTATGGGTAGTGGGTAATGGGTTATTGTATGTGGAGGGCGACCTGAGGTGAAAGGTGGTTGCAGACGGTGGGTAAATGCAGCGTTTATGAAGTAGCAGTAGAAGAGTGGGTGGATGGTGTTCATAGGTAGCCGTGGTATGATACAGCTAAGAAGGTGGATGATAGTGGGTAGTGGGTAACAATGTGTAGTGGGTGGCAGTAAGTGGTAAGTGCAGTGGCTAGTGGGTGGCTGTGGGTAGTGCATAGCAGTATGTGTGGATTTAACAGTAGAAGGAGAACAATAATGGATGGTGAATTGCTATGGATAAGGTGAGGATGGAGGTGGGCTGTGGGTTCCAGTGGATGGAATGAACTGCTATGGTGGTGGGTGGCAGTAGGTGGTGAGTGGAGATCGATGGTGTATGGGGATGCATATTAGGGAGTGGTAAAAAGAGACCTAATGGCCCTTTACGACATTTTGCGCAATCCAGGTCTAATATAATGATGGAAATAGTATAAGAAAGCAAAAGGTACCTCTTCACCCACCTCTCCCTCAAGTTCAACTGCCGACAGAGAGAAAGATAGAAGAAAGAGAAAAAACATATCCAATCCAGGGAAAATATACCGCTAAGGAACTTCCATCGGAAAGCGTGAATAAGAAAAGCTCCCCAATAGCTTTGCAAACGGCAGCATTGGGGTTGGATTCTGAAAAAGGGATAGAGGTTCAAATACATCCCAATGAGGTAGGTATGATTGCTGTTCAGAGATATCACTGAGGTATAAGTCTAGTCTTGTTTTAAAATTATTGGTAGTCTTTGCATATACTTCTTCTGAAGGTAGCTTATTCCAATGTTCTACCACTCTGTGGCTGAAAATGAAAGTTTACTGATATTGCTATCGCATTCCCTTCCTTTCATCTTCATACTGGTATTTATCTTTACTGAATCTTTGTTTAAAGCGAAAAAAAAAACGTTTAAGTGTTACGTTGTCGAGGTCATTTGGCATTTTTTGAAAAGTTTTACTAATCACTTCGTATTCTGCGCTTTTTTTTAGAGAATAATTTTTGTTCTTAGAGTCTTTCCTGAAAACGTTTATTTCTAGGTAATGGCTTTAGTTTGGTCGCTCATCTTTGACCGGGTTTTGTGACCAGAACTGAGCATCGTATTCCAAGTGAGGTCTGACCAACATTTTATAAAGGATGAGTGTTGTACCCTCTGATTCTACTGTATGTAGCTAGGCATCTTATCTACTATATTTAAGGTCACTACTCATAAACCACACCATAGTCTCTACCTTCTTTTACTTTTCGTGATAATTTACCGGGTACTTTCCATTTGAGATTATATATATATATATTTTTTTTTTTGCGTCAAAGTACGTTGTTTTGCCTCTACGTTAAAATCCATTTGTCTCGTCTCTGAACACTCCATCAGTTTGTCCGCGACCCTTAGTATCTTCAGATAGTCTTCCTTGCACTGGGCCACATGTCCTTATTTCATTTCCTTGATAAATTTCGATATCCTGCTGGTGAGTCCTGTCTGAAGAGCAACGATATAGAGGATGAACAGTATGGGTCCGAGCACTGAGCCTTGAGGTACCCCATTTTTCCCCTGAAACCAGTCTGATGCTTCCCAGAGCCAGTCGGTGGGTGGCAGTAATCTGTGGGTTGCAGCGATTGGTAGGGTGGCGGGAGGAGGCTGGTGGTTGTGGGCGGTGGATGACCATGGCCACAAGTGCCTGCTACAGTAGAGGACGGGTGATGAAGATGGTGTTGGGCATTAGGATATGGAGAAGTGGGTGGTAACGGGTGGCACTATATGCAGGTAATAGAGGGCATGGCGGTATGCAGGTATCGTTGAGTGGGTGTATATAATGGGTGGGAGTGGGTGGGCATGTACACAGATGGCAGTGGGTGGATTTGTATACGAGGTGGCAGTTAGTGGGTTTTATATAGGTTGGTAGTGGCGGTGGGTGTGTATACGAGTGGCGTTAGTGTGTGGGAGTAGGGAAATGCGTATTCCGGTGAGAGCGGGTAGTGGGGCGTCAGAACGCGTCGATAATTGTAACAATAAAACATCTCGTTGCTTGCGAGCCAAATGGGTAGTAATTATCTCCCACTAACGACAGCTGGCGGCGATCGCTTGAACGTTTACGTCATTAACTCTTGATCTGCTGGCGAACAGGATGTTAACGACATCTGTTTGGGGCGCTCAGAGGAGGGACGACCCAGGCGACAACCCCAGTCAAGAGTTCCTCGGGTGCCAGACTCGTCAGTACTCTAGAGAAACTATAGCCAGACCTATCAACAGTAAGGTCATATTACTCATTACTAGCCATCAAAGCAACAATCACCCGATCCAACCGCTAACCAAGCTGACCATCACCCTAGCTGACCGTTACCCTAGCTGACCATCACCCTAGCTGACCATCACCCAAGCTGACCATCACCCTAGCCAGGACCGTCACCCCAGCTGACCACGATCCTAGTTAACCACAATCCCATCCAACAACCGCCCCAGCCAACAACCATTACCTTAGCTAATCACCACCCCGGCAAGCAATCACCCCAGCAAACAATCACCATCCTCAGCTAACTACCACCCGGGCCAACCGCCATCCTAGCAAACTCGCCAGTCAGACAAAACCCAAGCTGACCATTGCCTTAGCCAACTACCACACCCCAACCATCGCCCCAAACAAGCATTACCTCAACCAGCCGGCAATCACCCCATTCAAGCACCATCTCAACCAGCCAGCTTAGTCAGCCATCACCCCAAGACAAGACACCACTTCAACCAGCCATGAAGCGCCCTCCCCATCCAGGGAATCTGAGGCAGGTGGCGTGTCATGAGGACGGAGTAATTAACATTATCATGCAGAAAATAATTGTTGGAGAAAGATCAGCTGTTCACGTTTTTTTTTTCCAAACGTTTGTATCAGCCATGACGGGTTGTCAGGCAGGACGTCAGAGGATAAGCGACTGGCAGATCATGCAACACTAGATTTCTGTCTTGTTTGTCTTTGTCAAATTTCATCCCGAAATCAGAAGTCCAATGTCCGGTGTTGATACGAAATAGAATATCCACCGTGGGTGCATGACCTCGCACAAGGTTTACTCCCTAGCAGAAAATAAATTCCGTGGAGAAAGCCTGTCTTTGCCTAAAACTCTCTTCTTCCTTAGATAAGAAAATTTTCTTCATATTTCGGTGCCGAACTTAACGTCAGTCTTAATATTTTTTCCTTCGATACTGATTAGTTTATTCCTTAAAGGGAATTCATCTTATAGGGAGGTTCTTTCCCACACGTTATCCTCAGTTCGATTTATTCCCTCAAAGAAAAATAGAAGGCATCCTTCCACACATCACTTTACGACCTTAGGTTTATTCCCCAGCAATCACCAGAACACCTGCAAATCAAACTAGTCCTCCAACATTATCACCAACATCCCCAGAATAAAGTTTATATCCCTCCCTCTTCACCATCCCGGTTGCAGCGTTTATTCCAAAGCTCCCGAACTCTGGATTTATTCGCCAGCGTAAGACTGAGGCGGAGGCAAAGCAGCGTCCCGTAATGCCCTAATACAAGCGAGCCATTTCCCACCCCTCACCCTCACCCGCTTCGTTAACCTTGTATGAAATATAGAAATCTGTGGTCGTCGCGTTTGTTGGATTCACTACCGGATGGCGCCAGCGGCAGGGGGAGGGAGAAGTCAGCAGGGGGGCACAGAAGGAGCCAGCAGGGAGTGGAGCAAGTCAGGAAGGGGGGGAAGGGAGCAGGACCAGAGGTCAGCCACTGACATCAGAAGGGAGAGTTGCCACGTAGTAAAGTGAAGTCAGGAAGGGAATGAAACATATGACAGGAGTGACCAGCTGAGGCCAGCAGGTGCAACTGGAGCTAGTGATAGCTGGACACCCTTACACCTGCTGGCTGCCTCCTACACCGTCTACTGTGTGCGAATCATACAGCAGAAGCAGCAGCAACAGCAGTGACCACACATCCTAACCCCGGCAGCCTGCTACACTTTCCGCTGCGTAAATTGCTATGAAGCAGGGACCAAATATGTCCCCTGCTCTCGTCTGCGGCACTGTCTGCTGAGTACACACACCATGCAGCAGTAAGGGGGCCACATATCTTCGCTTCTACAGCCTGATCGATCATCTGCTGAGTACACCATCCAGCAGCATTGCTGTTCTGACTGTCAAATAACTTGAACAGAAGTACGTACAGTACATTTGTACTACTGCTACTGTTGCTGCTGTGTAAACAGCACAGCACCTGCAACACACACCACACACCACACACACACACACACACACACACACACACACGCCTAAGCCTAAGCCAGGTAACCATTCATCGACCAGCCTCGAGGGGAGGTTGAAAATCTGGGTTGCATGTTGGTCGAAACACAACGCCTAGGATTCTAATCTGGGCCAGCCCTTACTTACGTAAAATCATGGTCAGCGACGCTGAACACTA